>JBBPPW010000137.1:0-23552 GCA_038092215.1 Leccinum broughii | reverse complement strand
TGTATGTCTGGATGTCGGGGAACGAAATTGCGGAAGGGTTGCCGAAGGCAGACTGAGGCACTTTTGCAACGAATTCATCCAAAATCTTGGTCAAGAGAGAGAATGCGGGCCGGACGGGGTACTCCTGGTCGGCTATTATGATAGCTGTGACACGAAGTGTCATGCAAGGCGGACGGATGTGAGTCGGGATGAGCGAAAAGTGGCAGCTGACATACCTGCAAGTTGTTCTGCTCCAGCACGGTTGTACACATGAGCCATGTAGTTGTTCTCTTGGACGCTCTGACGTTGACCCTGTGCCGTTCTGTCGACCACAGTTTTGGTGAAGAACGTCAGAAACTCGTTGATGGAGCCTCTCTGATAGAAAGAAAAACTTGAGACATCTGAGGCTGAACTCAGAACTGTGCTCGGGGATCCTGGAGGTGCGAGGACGATAGAAATCGAGAAGATCTTCATAGTAGTAGTAGAAAGAGTTTGTAATGCAACTCCGCAACCGCGTTCTTCCAGTTATGTCCGAGTCTTTGGCTGTGGCTGGTCTTTGGATAACCTCGCTCTGGCTCGTCATATACGCTGTCAAATATTCTTCCAGACGAGCAAAATCTCTACTACCCTTCTCACACCACCGCAGATCGACCACCGAGGTCACTGTGAAGCATCTGAACGTACGTTTCAAGACAGAAGCTTTCAATGCATTCCATGACAAGTCATCCGCGTGGCTGTCTCCAAATAACTCTCGGATATCGAGACAAATCCTCCTGCGATCATATGACCTAGGTTGCTTCGTCGGTGTGATCGGCATGCTACTTGGGTTCTGCTTGCTGGTTCTCACAGCCGTCTCCTTGTCGTTGGAAATTCTACAAACAAGTCATGACTCTCACCATAACCCTAGCCCAATAACAAAGCGGGGACTAAATTATGTTGGTGATCCTAGTACTCTACCTCTTGCATCTGCCTCCAATTCGCTAAGGATTAACCCGATCGTGAGTGTTTCGCCGAGTGTTTGAGGTGGCCAAACGCAATCAGAACGCATACTCGTTAGATACCAGGGTTGACTGTGCCCCTCAGTCATTTACCTCTAATTCTCGTGGCCTTGACAGCTAGTCAAATCGTTCACGAAGTCGGCCATGCCATCGCTGCGGCACTGTAGGTAAATTGCCATTGTTTGAAATAATGATCATTGACACCACAGACAGGCATCGCATCCCCATGCTTTCATGTGGTATTACCGTTACAGTTCTCTTTCCTTCCGCGTTCGTCACTCTCCCCGCTGCCCGACTTGAAAAGCTCCCTCCTCGCGACCGGTTGCAAATCATATCTGGCGGATGTTTTCACAACTTTGTGCTATTGTGTCTATTGTTCTCCGCGACTTGGTTAGGAGCAAGCGTCTCTCCCACCTGGATCCTCTTCCAAGACGTCTCTTCTCTGGGAAGACTCGTACTTAGCGTCGAACATGTCAGTGTGCCCGCTGTTTAACGGTTGGCATACTGAGTGACTGCAGGACTCACCTTTGGCGATGCACCTCCCTGTTGGTACTCTGATATCCAAGATAGACGATACTTCGATGGCCTCTGTGTCGTCGGACGATCCTTGGGGCCATATCTTACTCTCCCCTTCCTCGGGCTCTCTACAGGGCTGGTGTGCCGACGATGCTCATCTCGACAGAGCATCTTGTGAGTGGTTTCTGTGCTTGTCATGTTGTTGGTCGCTTATTCTAGATACAACAGCCCCAGCATGTGTTAGCACTGGCTCATACTCCTGTTTTGTATCCAAGGCGGATAATACGATACAGTATGAACTAGATCCTGTCTTCGTATTCTCAAACAACTTGCTGCGGTGCAATCATTCTACCGAATGCTCGTCGTCTTCGTCCTGCGTGGAACCTCGGTCTGACGAGCAGCTCGTACGGATCTCGGTTCTAAGGAGTTACAAGGGTGAAAGTGCGGAGGAAATTGTTGTTTGGAAGGGCCCGAAAGAAGAGATATGGGAACAAGGTACGTCAGTGCCGCCGAGCCATCGCGAGCGTGTCGAGACGATCCCCCATTTCTCTTAGTACAAGTTGGTCATTTGCGCCCTCGTTTTCCTCTCGTGCCGTCTAAGCTTCCGGAGCTTGCTTCCGCTTTCTTCGAGTGCGTCTGGTTGTGTAATTCTCTCCGTGGCATAATTGATAACACGTGGTGACAGGTATATGAAGATTGCGAATCTCTCCCTTTATCTCGTGAATATGCTTCCGATCACGGCACTAGATGGATATCAATCACTTGTAGTATTACTGCAACTCTTATTTGGCCAGGTCATCGATGGCCTTGAGAGCATTGACCTGGAGGCTCTTAACAACGTAACGCCGTTAAGCCGGGAGGGGAGAGCACAAAGGATATGCAGGTCATTTCTTAGTTTCTCAGCGCTCCTCTTGATCGTACTTTGTGCACTACTGGGTATCATTAGCTGGGCGATGAAATAATCTGAACCGCTATACAGTAGTTATCAAGTAATCGCAGTGCACCGCGGTAATTGAGGTCAAGAGAACATGCGACGTTGTGACGGTGAGTTCGACTTGTTACCTCAGGGATAATCTGACAATGTTTACCAATGTCCAGCGCTAGCATCCACCATGGCGCGTGGCAGAGACATTCGGGCTAAGGCAATCCACTAAACATGCGGATCATATTGCAGAGTTTTGATCGAGTCTTTGTTGCAAGATGCAGTTCGTGCGTAGGGCATACAAATATGATATGTGCTGTCGCGCATCGAGGTCCCCCGCTTCCTCACGCGCCTTGCTCCCAAACAACTGCGAGAAAAAGCATGCCAAAACGATCGCGTAGTATAATCTACTTCTTCTTCGGCGGTTGGGACAAGTCCACGACGTTCAACCCTAAAAATATGTGTCACATCTTTGACTAGATCGTGCCAAGCACCCGCAACGGCATACCTGGAGGCATGCTCTGCTTGAGTTTCTCAGCCTTGTCTGGGTCATCGACACAGAGGGTGTAAAGATATCGTGAACACCGGACTTTGAACTTGGTCTGAGCCTTGCCGGTGGGCGTTCTTGCAGTGACCTTCTTTATCCGGGCCTCTGTGGACGGGACGGCGGGGGGAAGGGTGTGCAGCAAATGCGTACGAATCAATGCGTGTTCTGCAAAACGTAGTCCATTGACGATACTTACGCGAAGCGTCCTTCCGCCGCGCAATCTCGATGAACTGTTTGATATCCCGGATTTCCTTGGGCTGCATACAACGTCAGGTCATAAAAACGAACGAACTGCTTGGTGATGCTACGTACCATGGCGGATTGAGGTCTTTTGATGATTCGAATGTCCTTCGATAGTAGAGATGGATGGGTGGCTGAACTCTAGACTGCCAGTTTCTCGGAAAGTTCCGAAGCCGTTTTGCGGCGGATTACAAATCAATCCGGCCCGTTTGCCGTGACCAATAGTACAATACTGCCCTTCGGGCACCGGTGGAATGGACAAGAACGTCGTCTACGAGAGATGTTCACCTGCCAACGATTATAGTAGGCCAATCAGTGAGGAAGTGGGACTCTCGGTACTCGGTATGGACGATGGAAGAAAGGCAAACAAATTATGTAAGTGAGAAAAGTCGTAGCCCGAGTCGCAGAGCAAGTACTTAGTGCGCACTACGTGCTTCTCCCGTATGCAGACCCTAAATTAGGTAGGAAGACAGTCGTGGAATTCTAGTAGCTGTCGCCCGTGTAGTTAAACAGCAAATCTTGTCTTGACTTCTCTACGCTGCCGGCGCCGATAATCCATCCTTTCATTGCGGAAGTTAGGAACCAGTCATCATACTTAGATCACGAGACTCAGGGCCAAGAATTTTTTCACGGATAGAAACCCTCGAGATACTGCGATGTCGATAGGGGACTTGCCGGCATTGTTGGGTGTAGAAGCGTGACAGCCAGCGCCAACCAGAGCTTGTGTAATTTGGAGGCACTGGGTTTCCTGGGGTATCGTCTGCAAGGCGACATGCAGGACAGAATCTCCATGATGATCCTTCCCATCAATATCAGCACCGTTGTGAATGAGAAATGGAATCATCGATACATGATGGCATCGCAGAGCAGTGAACACAACCCAGCGAGGTAATGGCACACATTTGGATAGAAGATATTGCACCACAGAGATAAAGCCTCGGGTTACTGCAATGTGAATGGATAACGGACTGCTGCCGTCAGGTATAGTAACAATGTCGAATGGCCATCTGTCACCGATTTGATTGTATGGGGATGGGTGACAACCAGCGCCAACCAGAAATTGCACAGTCTCGTGGCATTGAACTTCATCGAGAGTCTCGATGGCGGCATGGACGACAGTATCTCCAGCGACTGGCGTGATGCTTCCATGAAGATGGGGATGGGCTCCATTGCTGATTTGAAGGAAGGATGGATCTCCGAAGCTGAGCCTTCTATGAAGATGGGGATAGGCTCCATTGTTAAGGAGTAATGCCATCATTATTGTCGAGTGTGGCAGCGCAGCAAACAAGATCCAGGGAGGTAATGACATGCGTTGGGATAGAAGGTATTCCACGACGGTGACAAACCCTCGAGAGACCGCAATGGTGATAGGAGACTGAGCATCCTTGTTGGGTGCTTCCGAAGAGCAATCAGCGCTAACAAGGAATTGCGTAACTGTGAGGCATTGCGCTTCCTCCAGACTCTGCATAGAGGTATGCAAGAGTGTATTACCATCGTGCTCGACTTGAAGATCAGCTCCTTTGCCAATGAGGAACATAAATATTGTCACTTGCTGCTTCCAAAGGGCAGTGAACAAGATCTTTTGAGGTAAGGGACATCCTAGGGATAGAAGGTACTTCACAACACGTTGAAATCCTTGACGGACTGCTGTATGAAATATTTTTGCACTGTAGGAGAGAAGAGTCTGAAGACTGCCTGAAGAACCTGCCCACTTTTCGACCAATGATAAAATGATGTCTTCATCATTCAGGATTTGTCCGATGATTTGAAACAATTCATTGTCCTCTTGCACCATGGAGCGCTGGTCACCTTCATTACCCACAAGTGCGTTAAATGCACTGGTTGCTTGTCGCGAGTGACTGGGATCCAATAAAGACACAATGTCTGAGCATGTGCAGAACAACAACAGATATTTGCCTATTCGGCGGTGATCCTGCCCGGCCGCCATATGGTAGAGGAGTTTGCCGCGACAATTGCAAGTCAGGGGGTCGCAGCCGGCGCCAAGTAGCATATCTGCGATCTCCAGACGAACACTTCTATCAATGTCGGGTATTCGCATAGCGGCATGCAGCAGTGTGTTTCCATCGGAATTGAGGACACAAGCGCTGGCTCCTTTACTCAGCAGTACGCGGATCATCTTGGCCTCAAGCTTCAAGGGCAAAGCTTGTAGTGCAGTAAACAAGATCCTGGATGGTAGTTGCGCAGCGAGAGAAAGGAGATACTCTACGACTGAGACGTATCCTCGCATCACAGCAATGTGGATCGGTGGCTTGTCGTCAGAATTGAGGTCGCGAGGGTTGCAACCAGCCCTGACAAGGAGTTGGGTGATCTCGAGGCAGAGGTTCTCGTTGGAAACCTTCATGGCTACGTGCAATGGAGTATCTCCATTTCTAGCAACAGCTTTCACGATGGCTGCCCCCGGAATTAGTATGTCGATTCTCCAAGAAGCTCGGATTGTGCACTGACCATTGTCATGTGTCGATGACTCGTCGAGGACAGATGGGTCATGATTCACGGAAAGTAAAGCCTTGATGACGGCAACACATCCCATTTCGATCGCAACGAGCAGAAGCACCTCTGCACATCCGACTTCAACTAGCCTAGTCAAGGCAAGTTTCAGGTCATGATCAGCCACTCCTTCGAACTCCTCTGCACAGCCAACAACAGATTCTAGGAGTCGTTGGTTTTCCCAAGGAGCACTTTCCCACGCAAGAAATTCTCTTGTTTGAAGTAATCGCCTGATGACTGAGGTAGGGAAATCTTGGGGCCGGTCTCTGAGAACGTGTGCAAGCAGTGCCTTTGGTATGATGCATCCCTCCTCTAAGAATATGTCGATCATCTGCGTTTGAAAGAAATGAACGGCAACTTCCAGTGAGATCGCCATGGATATTTCCGCGTCAGATGAGTCTGGATCTGCGATAGTCAAACCCGGCTGGTTCACGTCAACACCTTGCGAGATTAATATCCTGGCGTGATTGGCCTTGCCAAAATGTGCAGCATACACCAGAGGGTTCGATCCTTCCTGAGGTGCAAGAGAAGTATGGCGAACAAATGTTTCAAGCAGGGCTTCGGATCCATATGCAATGAGGATGTAAAGCGTGAAATCATGCTGGGAAGTGGGCCACGGAATGCCGGTGCGAATTGACGGAACTAGTTTGCACAACCGATCCCATTTCGGAGCGTATCTGTGAACAACCTTTCGAAGAGCTTCAATGTCCTTCAAAATGCCAGCATTGTGCAGCCCGAGATGACTAAGATGACCAAACCCATCGGATAGGATATATTTCAGAAGGGGGCGAGCTTTGAGCAGTTTTCTTAGGTCAAGTTCCTGATCCCGCCTGAGGATCGACGACCTGTCTCCTGATTCCTCAAGGCAAAATCCAATATACGCCATACAACGTTTAGCAAGGCTTTCGTGGGCGTCTTCCAGGACGATATGATGTGAGGGTAGTTTATCGAGAACTAGTTCTCCCATGAGGTACTCCTGCGTAAACAGCTGGTGAGCTACATTCGAATAGGTGGAGCCAACTGTGCATGAACAAACTAACCTTGACACTCATATGAGAGAGGGCGATGATGTCCGTGTCATCATCATGAACCACGAGGCTTTGGCAGACTTCCAGCAAAAAGTTGGTCCCCTTCATCAACCTATAGCTGGCATCCAGCATTCGATAATCCGGGACAATTGTGACCCCTTCAAGGAGTTCCGCCATGCGCATGGGACGGAAAGAAGCCACGAGCCACACCAACACACGTTGCACCAGGCCTGCATCCGACGGACTTCTGTCGATCGCCAAGAGAATTCTCCTGTACGTCTCCTCCAGCCCATCCGGAAGGCTTTTCAACACCCTTCGAATTTCTGTTTCTGAAGTGCATTTTTCTAGTGTGTCGATCTGGCATTGTACCCAACGAAACCTTGAGTATATAACTATTAGCGAGATCACCGAGAAAAGTATAATAACTCCTCACATCCCATCTGCCCTTGCACATAGCTCAGTTCGAATTTCCTCCTTCAGCGTGTCGCCATACAATTTCAACTGACCGCGAGAGTCAAGTTCTCTTGTAACATATAGCCTGATGTCGGCCGACAGTTGGTTTGCCATCCGATCCATTGATATGCATGTGAAAGTAGAAAGAATGCTGGCGATGCTCCACAGTGGTCGAGAAGTGACGAATACTCGCATGTCACCCCCGCTGATGATGAGCCCATCGAGGAGACTTTCCGCTTCTTTGCACTCGTCTAGTCCATCAACCACGACAAAAGGCTTCCGTGGAAATAATCTTGCGACCTTAGACAGACAACTTGCAAGTCCCTTGGGGTTGTAGAATGGGTCAGGACGACTTTGGTACTCCTTTAGTAGCTCGTCCAGTAGTTGTTCTGAGTCGGCCTCGATGATCGAGAGCTGAGCGATTAACTGTACAAGAATGGAACGCAAAACTTCAACGGCAGTCGTAGATCGCCTTGTTCGAAAATCGCAATAGAAGTATGCCAGGGGTTCTCCATCATGCTTTGCGTTGGTGAGGTCATCAATGACAGAAGATCTACAAGCGAAGTCAAGGCCACCGCCCCCCAAAAAAATCGAAACGCACGCCAGAATGGTCTTTCCTGCACCAGCTATAGACAGATTTATGTCAATCACAAAAAGCTGTAGATTCTCACACAGGACATACCTCTCCCTTGCAGCCACAACAAGGAGCCTTGCCCCTCCCTCCACGACATATACTCGTCCGTAATGTGCAACCACCTGCATGTGTCGGATTGACGTCCCAATGACGTCTGTCGATGTTTTCCTGCACAATCTAATACGTCGAGTAACCTTATTAACTTGTCTCGTTTCCGGACTGGACGTCGGTGGTGAGGTCAAGTCGTCGTAAGTTGGAATAGCTAGACATACGAAGAACCTTCTTTCTCGCGACGTCTCTCGCTTCGGTGAACTGAGGTTTCTCTTGACCCTGCACGTCTCTAGAACATATGGCATAAACTTTATTCCAAAAAAAAAGAGCATGGAGAAACGCGGCTCACTCAGTCCTGCCAGTGGAAGAGGCTGTCTGTCCGTACATCTTGTCTTCGGGATTACTGCATACACACATCAAGCATCAGCTTGACTGCATATCAAATGTCCACTCACCATATATCCGTCGTGAGTAAGAAATCGAAATGAGCCTTGTGATCAAGGTAGAGCGCGATGGCCATGTTCACCGACGATACCTCGTGTTCAGAACCAAGTAGGTCCCTCATCTTTCTCAATGTATCCAAACAGGCCTCGGGTTTGGTGCTTGACAACCAGGCCATCAAGTGGGCATCATCGAGGATAAAGCGGCGACGGAGTCTCGGTTCGCTGAGCGCTTCGATCATGGCTCGAGAAACATCGGTGATCGTTTGAAACTCGCATTCGAGCAGAATGAGAGAGTATTGTTGAACCTGTCTGACACCTGTCACCGTAGAATATTTTGATATGGCGGTTTGGACATTCTGGGTGTTCAACACGAGTGAGAGTAGAATGGTCTTTGCAGAGTTCATGAGTCGTAGTCGTGATAGACCACTAAGTGGACGCGGTTTCCTACGAGTCGTCTGCTTTGCATTGGTATTATTAGTCTCGAAACCCGAGGTTTCGTTTCAGGAAGTGCATCATGGCTACACCCAATGCTTCCAGGAACCGGATTCGTGAGAAGCACATGGTGTGCGGGGATTGTGTGCGAAGACTCGCCGAAAAGGGATGCTCAAGCTGTCTGATGTGCTCGTCCGTCTGGCGCCCCTCTCCGAGGATTGGGGCCGGACCACCGACACGCTGGGGCGACGATGTACAGTACGAGTAGGTGGCAGGTAAGGGAGCGGGATAGGTAGCGGTTTCGAGACTGCGAAAGCTCTCGTCAGGGGGCTACCGCTGCCCCGACCGCTGCCCGACCGAGGCCGTTTAGGGTACCAACTACCAATCTTACGCACCCGGGCATGCAAGGGGCGCGACCCCGGATGAATTGCTTGCAATTTGGGATGCACGAGTGGGGAGGAGGGAGATGCAGGAAAGGGAAATGGGGGGATTCCCACAGGTGGTGCTGGGCAGGCGAGGCCCTTCGGTTCCCGTGGACACTTTGGCGCTGCCATGTACGGTGACAGGCCATCCGAGAGGATTTGAGTGACATAGAGCGATATAACATGACTCGGCCCCCGGGCTTTGGGCGTTCTGGCGACTGCTTGTAGCTTGATCCGAGTCCGAGTGTAGTAACGAGGTCGCATCAAATTCAAGCCATGCACAAGGTCCAAAGGGAGAAAGAATATTCAGCGTCGACTCGGAAGAATGGTGACATCCAACAAGTCGGGCCCAGCTCTTTGAAATTGGCGAAATACTTCAAGGCTGCTGAATTTTTCAACGTCCATCTCCGGATGCCAATCTACAATACTATCCCTTCAAATGGTCACGCTCCCAGGATAATCGTAGACATTTATTATCTCTGACTCTGTCACTCGAATCCTACTCGAGTCTCGGATGTAGTCTCGTCCGCTGGAGACAGCTGTCAGCTGGGTTTCAAATTGCGCTGCAGGAACCTCTCGTTCAGCTCGCTCAAACTCCGCTCGCAACGCTCCGAACGTAGGATGGCGGAGAGGGGTCTCGCCTGCTAGCACCACTGTGGCCCGATTCACCTCCCTTTTCCTTTCCTCCATCACCCCTTCTCGAGCAGGAAGTACCCCTCCAGGCTCCAGGACCCTCCTCCCCACTCGTCCATCCGAAATTGCAACCAATCCATCCGGGGTCGCGCCCCTTGCATGCCCGGGTGCGTAAGATTGGTAGTTGGTACCCTAAACGGCCTCGGTCGGGCAGCGGTCGGGGTAGCGGTGCCCCCTGACGAGAGCTTTCGCAGGCTCGAAACCGGTACCTATCCTGCCCCCTTACCTGCCCCCTACTCGCACTGTAGCGTGTCGGTGGTCCGGCCCCAATCCTCGGAGAAGGGCGCCAGACGGACGAGCAAGCAGATTAGAACCATTCGAACATATTCTCACCCTTCACTCAGACTCGGATGGCTCTTGATATGACTGACTCGGCATCAGAAAACCCGCGTCACTAAATGGCAGTGTGCACACTCTTACTAGGATCATGGGTAAAGATATCACTGCCTGGTCTACTACATATAGCCACTACCAAAGTACTACATGGCCATCGTTGTAGCAATTAAAGGGAAAAGTGAAGCTCTATAAAGAGCGATGAGTGATTAATCAAGTCAAAGTCAAGAAATACAAGTGAAAGGCTACAATCGGGTATCTTAAATAGTAATTGCATGCAATAGCAGGCAACGTGAATGGGGCACTGTAAAAGCATCAGAATCGTACATGGTATATTTCAATCGTTATGACGGTTTGAGCCTGCGTGGTGAACCAACAGATGAGGCTCCAGATACACTGGTTGCATCGCTGATTACAGATGACGCTGGTCTGTTGATGCGGCTACGCAGCCGTTCCACCTCACGTTCCAGGCTAGAAGCGTCATGAGTATCAGGATTGCATGGTGGGCGGATGACATACGTCAAGGCTGTTTGCTTGGCTTCTGCAGCTTGTAGCTCAAGCCGACGATTGGCACGGACCAGTTCGTTTTCAGAGGATTGCTACTTTCGTTCAGAGAGAATATCAATGGGGAGTAGAATTAACTGACCGATTCATCAAGTTTCTTGCGGAGGGTCTCGACTTGCGTCTCAGAGGTCTTCCGGTCCTCCTCTAGCTTCGAACGATGGCGTTCGCTCTCTTGAAGCCGTGATTGGATATCTCTGACGGCCTTGTCGGAAGACCGAAGTGGCATGCTGTGTCTCTTGTCATTGCTGGCTTGGTTGAGCTGATTGGTGAGCTCTTCGATGCGAGCTTGCAATTGACGGATAGTCGCGTTCGGCTGAGGGGTGGTAGCATATGACTTCGTTTCCAGGTCGACAATCCGAAGATTCAGGTCCTTGACTTGCTTCTCCAGCACAGCCTACGAGGGGAGTGAGGTAAGGTCGCTGGAGCAGAAAGGAGTCGAATTCCCATACATTTTTTCTGTCCAGCTGAGTATTCTCCATACGGATTTTATCGAGCTCAAGTCGGCTTTCCGCAGCGTGTGTTTCTGCAGCTTTCATGCGGCCAAACGCCATAGAGACGCGGTCTTCTTGTTCCTCCAGGGAACGTTCGAGGTCCTGCTTTTCGAGTTGCAGTTTTTGTAACTCCCGATCGGATGTTACTTTGGTAGCATCAATATGGTCAAGCTTGATGCCTTCTAGCTCTGCTTGCAAAGAACGCCTCGCTTTTTGTAGCATTGCGCGGTCGGCTTCTGCATCGTTCAGGACGCCCCTCAGCTCGCGGACTTGAGAATGAAGAGAAACAATCTGCGATTGTTGGTCTGTCTGCGCCGCGGAAGAGGTTTCGTATGCCTTTGTCAAGTCTGCGATTTTTGTCTCCAGGCGTTCCTTTTCTCTCTTCCATGCTCCTCCATTGTAAATTTCTTCGTCGAAGCGTAGCTGCAGTTCATCGTAGTCTGAATGGATCTTGCGGTTATCCTCACGAATTCGGGTCATGGTATCACGTTGAGACTGAAGCTCTGAAGTATAATGAGAAACTGATCAAGAAGCAGTGGACAAATCGCACCTTCACTGAGTTGCGCAAGTTCGGCTAGGAAGAGATCAGTATCCTCTCATTTTATCGCAAAAGGGTGATTACCTTGATACTTCTTTCGGGTCTGATCACTGGTAAAGTCACGCTCGGAAAGATCCTTCTGGTGCTGAAGACGTTCGTCTTGAAGTTGTTGGGCAAGGCGACGCCTATGAATACCGAGTTCAGAGGACTGCCGATCCTCTTCTTCGATTTGCTGCTCCAATTCTCGGAATTTGTGCGCTGTGGTCTGTAGCCTCTCCTCTATCTCCTTCTTTTCCGCAACCAGATCGAGATGCGTCTTTTCCAAATCCGTGAATGCACGGCGAGCTAAGCACCATCAGCAAATGCTGTAGAAGCCTTGGGCCGCTCTGCTTACCAAACAATTCCGCCTGTTCCGCCTTGGCTTGCGAAACCTCAGCATCTTGAAGCTTTGCGTTGTTCATCATCATCTTCTGCTTGTACGACTCGACTGCCTGTTGCAACTCTTCACATCTGGTCAATTCCAGGTCCATACTGAGATCTGCAACGTCACCCACCTGATTGCATTGCAATCGCAGAGGCCGATGCTATCTGTAGCTCTTGGAATTCAGTCTGGAGCTGCCTGTGCGCATCTATTCGAGGTTAGCGCCAAGCTATCGAAGATGATGAACAAACACACTAATTATATCGTTCTTGGAGGCAATCTCAGCATCCAGCTTGTCGTGGACGTTGGTTAGCTCTTCTCGAGCCCGTCTTCGGACCTCATCCATTTCGAGTTGCAAATTGCGTTGCTGAGCTAGCTATTGAACCCATGTCATGTCGTCATCAGAACATATTCCAACACACTTCCAAAGGACATACTAGAGCTTTACGAGACTCTGTTGATTCGTCTTTGAGAGCAGGAGGGGCATTCATTGTTGAATTCGGGTTTCGCATGACGGCAGAGAACTGCCGCGCCAGGTCCTCTTCAGCGTCCTTAAGTTCGCGAATGAGGCGAGAGCGGAATGCATCGTCCATTGGTGTGTCCTTCATGATCAGGTCAAGTAGCTCCTTATGTTGCCGCTCCACCTGAGCCTTGATCTTCGAGACCATTCCTTGTACGCTTTCAGCATCTTGAAGTTTCTCCTCCAGCTGCGCGATCTTCAACGAGGATTCACGCTGCAATGAGGCATCTGGTGGGCTAGCTTCGGTGTCCTCCACCAGCTTGGCGAGTTCACCTTCTAGAGCGTCCTTTGATCGTTGAACTGCCGCCAGCTGATCGCGCGCGACTTCCAATTCGCCCCTGACACCGTTTAGATCGGCTTGAAGGCGTCGATTGCCGGAGTCAGCTACTTCTCTAGCCTTACGCTCGGATTCCAGCGCCTGCAAAGCCTTCAACGCCCTTGCCTCGTTTGCTCGAGCCGTCTTTTCAATGGCACGGAGTTCGACCTGTTCCAGCTTATTCTCACGTACAAAGTCCTCGGCCTCGCGAGTCAACGCCAACTTTGCCTTCTCCAGAGATCGAATGTAGACCACGTTCTTCTGTAACTCCTCCTGCGCGTCTTTGAGCTGTTGATCTGTGACTCTCTTCGCCTTCTCGAGAACGTGTACATGCTCAACGATCTTCTTGTCCTGTCGAGACTCCAGCTGCTTGATGTCCCATTCCTTGTTCTTCAGGTCGGTAAAAGCCTTGTTGAGGGCTGCGTCCATCTTGGAGAGGCGGTCTTGGCCCAGAGCGAGCTCCCTCTTTTGGCTGGCCGCGACCTGGTGGAGTTGTTTGTACTTGGCCGATTCGGCCTCCAGTTGCTTACGACCTTGGTCCAATTGGCGCTCCAGCGCATGGGCTCCTCTCTCCAACTGTAGAACAGTATCCTCAAGCTCGTGGTACTTGCCCTGGGATGAACCGAGCTGTCGTTCCAATGACTAAGGTGATTTCGGTTAGAAACGTGAAAATATGTAGTAAAAGACGAGATACTCTGCCTCTTTGGTCTTTGCGGCCTCCGCGAGTTGTGAATCCCAGTCAATCTGCTTAGCACGGAGTGCCTGAAGCTCCGATTCGAGCGTTCTCTTGGACTTATCCATAGCTACTGCCGTAGCCTCAGCCTTGGTGAAGTGTTCGTTGGCAGCCCTCTCGCGCTCAAGCAAAGACGCATGTGAACTTTCGAGCTGCGTGTACTGACGGGTAACCCTTTCGACATCGAGTTTGAGCTTGCTTTCGTTGTCGAGAGCAGTCTTCCGGAACGCGTTCTGCTGCCCCTGAAGGTCAGCGACTTGGCGGCGCAGATCAGCGAGTTCCTCGTCCTTGCTCTTGTCTGCCTCGCGTCGACGCGTCTCCTCCGTGGTCTTCGTTTTCATCATTGCGCGGAGCTCGTCGAGCTCTCCCTGCAATTTGGCTTTGGCAACTGTAGTTCGATCCGCGTCCACCTTGTTGGCGTCCAACTCGGCCTTCTGCTTTTCGGTCAAAGCACGGATCTCGACGACGTCCTTTTGTAACTGGGCACGCTCTCGCTTCGATGCAGCCACTTCAGAGGCAAGACGAACGATGTCATCCTCCTTTTTCTGCAACATCGTAGAGTAATCGTTGGCGGTGCGCGTCAGCTCAGTAAGTTGATCTTTGGTTTGTTGCGATCCCTTCTCGAGTTGGTCGACTTTGGCGTTCATAAGTTCTCTGATGGACCGGTGAGCACGACTTCGTCAACATCGCATCATCTCGGACTCACGTCATGCGCAACTCTGCAGCCAACTTGGATTGCAGCTCATTCGTGGATGTCTCGGAACGTTCTTTGAGACGGGCAAAGTCCTCCTCGCGCTCGGATACCAAGGTCGAAAAATCCTCGTTCAACTTCTGCAACTCGTCTCGCTCAACTTGAAGCTGCCCCATATTGGTCTCCATCCTGGACAAAAGGTCTGCGAACTCCGCCTCCCTTGTCTTCCACAGGTTCTGCTCGCTCTCCAGTCGCACAAGGTGTTCGGCAGCCTGATCAAAGGCTCGACGAAGGTTCTCGTGCTTTTCGTCGCTCTCCTTCTGTCGGAGGAGTGCCCGGTCCAGTTGCGAGTCGAGCACATCGAGGTCTGCCTGTAGAGCAACAACTTCCTCTCCCAGCTCGATCTCCCGCTGCTTAGTCCGCTCGAGCAAAGTGTCTTTGTCAACAGCAAGCGCCCGCTCCGCCTCGAGTTCCTTGACGATCCTCAGTCTCTCTGCTTCTAGAGCCATCTTCATGTTCTCCAGGTTCTCTTTCTCGCGCTGGTCCCTCTCTGCACGTTCCTTGGCGAGCTGCAACTCCACTTCTTTCCGCCGCAGTTCTTCATCGTTTCGTGTAGCAGCTAGCAAGGGCCGAATCTATAGTTGCCTCGCCGTTAGAAAAGAGAACTAGAAAGAGGGGATGGTTCAAACCTTCGTGTAAAGTTGCCACCATGGCCAGTCCCTGAGCTCGCCGTAGATCCGAGCGTTACGCTGGATAGTCCGGATAGCGATGGCGCGGTTAAGGATCTTCTTCATCTGTCGTCGCGCAGAGAACTTTCGTGCGGCAGCCTGCAGCCTCGAGAAAACGTCATATAACAACGTATCTCTGCGTTCCTCCAGCTCGGCGAGGACGCCTGCTTTGAAGAAGATCTTCGACGTGCCGACTCGATAAAGCTCTTTGTCGAGTTCCAGAGCTTCTACCATGCGGAGACAGGCTTTCCGGCCATCCATGTAGCCACGCGGAATTATTCCTGGAGTCATGATCTCGTAGCGTTGCCGGAACTCGACAAAGGGAAGTCGATTGGGGTAACCTAGCCTAGCAATGCGAATGCCTTCAAGTACACCATTGCAGCGCAACTGGTCCAGGACTAGTGGCACATCAACCCGTCCAGGCTTCTTGTTGATGTTAGGAACTATGCATCGAACGAAATGTGGCTGGGTGGCATGCAGTTGAGTCATCAGCAACGATAGCTGTTCTTTGTGCCTTTGGCCCACGGTACGAAAAGCACCTTTCTTGACGCCACGCCTCTTCCCCAATGAGAACCCAGCGTTCGGGGAGTGTAGCTCGGCTGCATAGTCTTGGAATAGGGTCGCGATGTAGGGTTGTGTGGACGCGGCGAGAACTCGGGTGACGTTGTCGTTCAGTGGATCCTTGTTCTTCTCCAGCCAACCATAGGTACGGTACTCGACTTTGCCGGCGTAGTGGGTGATGGTGAAACCTTGCTCAAACTTGGGGATATTATACTTTGTTCGGCCGGGGTGTGACTGTTCTCCGGGAGCCAGATCTCCACTCCATAAAGAATGCATTTTCTCCGTGAACGTAAGATCCGTTGCCTTGGGCATGATGCACTCCTCATCCAAACAGCTGAGGATACCGATTGTGTTTCCACCTCCTTCTATGAGATCGATTGTCGGCTGCAAGTCAAGTTTGAAGTTCACGTAATCCCATTCGATGCCCTCCCGAGAATATTCTTCTTGCTCCAGGACAAACATGTGATGGTTAAAAAATTGTTGCAGTTTCTCGTTAGTGTAGTTGATGAGGAGTTGCTCGTACGTGTTAACCTCGAAGATCTCGAATCCTGCGATATCCAGCACACCAATAAACGTCGATTTGGGCGTTGGCCGATCTAGAGCACGGTTAATGCGGTCGACCAGTGCCCCGAATGATTTCTCGTATAGTGTCTTTGCAAGAGCGGCGAGCTCGTCCAAAGCCTGCTGACCGGTCCGCGCTTGCACGACCCATTCTCTTCCAGCAAGGACTCTCGGGCGCAGGACAGCTTTCGTGAACTCTGCCAATGGAAGTCCCAGGAGGTGACAAACCCGCTCTGCATGAGAGGAGTCCACCATGACGGCGTCGTCAGCACGAGTAGAGGTGATTACAATATTGCCGATGTGGAGAACGGCTGCCACGACCCGAAATAGGTCATATTGTTCAGCTTGAGAGAAACCAACGACTTCAAAAGCACTCTTGGAGTATGGTCAACAAGCCAACTCCTGCGCGAGAGCCACGAAGCCAGCTTACTGCAAGGGTGTCCCAGTCGTCCCGATCATTAACACCATCGATCTCTCTCCTGCTGATGTTCAAGAATTCGTAATCCTCGATGTTCCCATCTAGCAAAAGAGACTCTAGAAACGAGTAAACATAAGGGGGCAGTACGCGGGGATTAACCTGCCTACCCTTCAGAGAACCGCTTGTGGACATCAACTGGTAGAACACGTGGAAATTCCGTTCCGCAGGACTGCGCACAACTACACGGCTCTTCTCCAGTAGATACCAGTCAACGTTAGCCCCAGAGATACTTCCATCAGGGGCGAAACTGATTTGGATGAATTTACCGAAGCGACTTGAATTGTTATTCCGTTGGGTTTGTGCATTCCCGAAGGCCTCGAGAATAGGGTTCGCTTGAATGATTTGCCGCTCTAATAGACCGAGACGTTCTCTAGCAGTCGTGGCACTCCCGGATCCGGCTACTGAGAAACTCTTCCTGCTTCGAGGCAGTCCGATTGAAGGTATTGCCGAGTACGAGGAAGACATGGATGGTGAGTGCGATGAGTTGGGAAGGTGAGTATCGGTTGCTATAGCGGAAAGGTACTGGATGACTTTTTTCGTGCTTTCCGTCTTACCGGCTCCTGATTCACCACTGGAGAAATAACTCATCAGTCAAGACGTCAAAGTTCGATGCCACGGATCAACGAACGTGATGAGAATACTCTGGTTCTCGCGTTCTTCTTGCATATTTATCCAAGCGCGTTCGGTGACCGCAAAAATATGTGGTGGGTTTTCATCTCGCCGTTTGTTTCGGTATTGCTGAATGATAGCATCGGTATAGAGTGGTAGATTCTGGTAAGGATTGATTGCGACTAAGAATAGCCCGGAATATGTCTGCAGTGCAAGTGTTAGTGCATGATCGGTAGGATGAAGGGGCCGTGAATACGAAGGAGCGGCAGTGTCCGCCTCCAACCATACGCGAATAAATTGGGGGGTGGACTCACGTAGATTGCTCCAGATCCATACCTTAGACGGAGATTATGAACGACACTAGCCTCGTTGAGAAACGTGAGGTCTGCAATGTCATCCACACGATCAAACTTTGGGGGGTTCATCTTCGATAGGGCATAGAGCGGAACTCGGCGAATCTGAAAGGAACATCAGGAGGGATGACATAGTAAACATGGCGACATCTACCTCTCCACCTGAGGACATGACGATTTCGGCATTCTCTTGATCTTCCTGGTGGACCCATCCAGCAAGATACCCCTCCTTCTCGTCTGGCACCCAGACCCATTTCTTCTCGTTAAACTCGGCTTGGAGGGCAGCGACACGGGCAGCTTCTGCACTCTGAGAGTTCCATAATGCAGCCATGTTTGAGATTGCTGCGACGCGTGTCTTCGGAGGTCACGAGCGAGAGCGAAACCAACCAGTCGCCCCAACTGGCGTGTGGCGGGGCTGTGACGAACAATAATGATAATGGTACAACCACAACAGGACGAATGGTCGCGCGCCGACACGATCACCGACAAGGCTTGAAAGTGTTGTCTCGAAGTCGGTTGTGTTGAACTGATCTGACCGTTTTGGAAAGAACTTTGCGCCGCTCAACATACACGAGCGCTAAAAAGCTTCACCAGTCACGCTCATCCGAATGTAATCAACATAGAAATTCAAGTTGGAGCGCAGCCCGTTTAGTAGATACGACTAGGCGTGCTGGCATTCCTTTTAATTCTTCTCTCGTACCACCTCGACTGGAGCTTGACTCCGTTCAGAGTTCAACAGGCCCTTGCCTGCGCCAATACTCTGCACGTCGATTGTTGAATCACTGTCGTGATGATGTCCTCGGTTAAATCCGGCCTATAAATATATAGGTGTGTCCTAAATCATCATCTTTCTCAGAAACTTTTGCTCAAACTCTTCACCTAAGTTACAAGTAATTGAATATTGAAACACCATCAGTTTGATCCTTGTTATCCGGTTACACCCCTAGTAGACGCGATCCATCCCGACATCCATAGTCAAGCGCACTGGCATGATTTGATATCTCTGCTCCTCCACATTCGCTACTCAATGCTCCTCAAGTTTATCACGACCATTGTGGTCACAGTGGCCGTTTTGGCCACCCCAACACCTGATCCTAGGGGTGGAAGTAACGGCATGGCCATACCACTCATCAAACACTCTTCGTCGCTGAACGCCGAGAAACCCGTTAATATTGATGTGCTCAAATCTCATGTTGCATCACATAGCGCGTAGATCGTCCTGTGGTGTCCCCAGCCATCGTTTTTGCTCACACATTTCTTAGCAAGATCACTCGTGGTATGGGTAGTTTTGAAAGGAACACGGGCATGTCGCTTCCTGCTGCTGTGAAACGGGACGGTGGAGCTGGCGTTGATTTGACAAACTACAATAAGATGATGTGGTATGTGATCATTTCGATCGGCACTCCCGCCAAATCCTTCACTGGTAAGTTTTTTTTTTTCCCGCGCATTCGTGTCCCCCATTCACTCTATAGTCGTCACTTTTTGAAGTCCAGTTCGACACCGGTTCTAGGCAAGTGTTTTCCGTCACTGGTGCCATCCACACTCTTGTCTCATATGACCCAGTGACCTCTTTATTCCAGCGTCAACCGGTGATGAGAACTGCAGAAGCCACGCTAACCTCTGGGACCCCGCTTCGTCCAGAACCGCCAAGGCCCTCAATCAATTTTTTGAATCAGAATTTGATGATGACGCGACTGCGAGAGGTTGGCAATACATGGACAATGTAACCATTTCTGGTTTCACCGTATGTTTTACTGTTCGCGAACGTGATCATTTCTGACTTGATGAGTAGGCAGACCTTCAGACTTTCGGTGCCGCAACAGCATACTCTTCAAATATGGCAGTATCCAATTTTCCTCCAGATGGTATATTAGGATTGGGTTCCCCCTCTCTCTCAGACTTTCATGCTCGGAGTCCCCTGTTGCACACGCTCTTCAGTGAAGGAAAGCTGCCTCAGCCGGTGTTTTCACTCAAGCTCTCCGCTTCTGGAGGCGAGTTGTATGTCGGTGGAATCAACGAGGAGCTTTACATTCATGATAGTCTCAACTTTGTTCCTATAACAAATTCGGTGGGTGTGAACGCCAGGTGGTAATGGGTGCATACTTAGATTTCCCTTTTAGATCTTCTGGAAGCTGAAGATGGATAACATCAAGGTTAATGACAGGATAGTCCTGACGGATGTACTTGCCATCATTGACACTGGTGCCCACTTCATTTTCGGTGATCCGTCGCGAGTTTTGGCCCTGCACCAGGCGTATGGTGGTAATATCTACAATGATGGTTACTACACCTGTGAGTTTCAATCGAATTTGGAACTTTTGGTTGACTCCCTGTAGTCCCATGTAGTTCTTTCCCCTCCGTGACTTTTACCATTGGTGGAAAGCCATTTTTAATCCCTGCCAAAGTCCTCAAGCAGGGACAGGTTACGTCTGAATCGCCTGATTGTTTCAGCGGAATCATTACTGATGAGGCGGATGAGGATGGTGGTGAGATTTTCCCATTCAGCACTTTAGTTTTCAAATTCCCATGCTGACCGCTGAACCCGACCAGATTTCTGGACGGTCGGGACCATCTTCCTCCAGTTGTTCTATACCGTGTTCGATTTTGGCAGCGAGCCACCACGAATTGGATTCGCGAAGCTTGCCATGTAGAATACCGATAACGTGATACGCTATGTCGACAGAATCATATCTCCAATATTTTCTCTCTAGTATACATTCTAGGGCACTCTGTTGTCCAGCGTCACAGATCTGTCCAGGTGAGTCAAACCGCGTCGTGGTAATTTACTCCACGAGTACCCCGTGTCCACTGTGGCGGTGACTACTACATCCACTTACAAGTACCGGTCCATATCAAATTTCAATGATCGCGGTCAACGCACACTGATCTGGCTCGGGGTTTTTTCGCCGAACTCGGAGTGGAATGGAGAGAGGGAAAGGTGATCAACAAACATTGCGCTCGACGCGGATAGCCTCATGATACGAATAAAGTAAAACGCGATCTGTACATACAGCAAAACATTTTAGTTCGTTCAGCTGTGGCCACAGCGATGCCATTGGCCCTCTACACCTCTGGTCGCCGTCACTCACGTCACCAGCCAGGCCGGCGTGGGAAGCGTGACAGCGGACCGTCTCTTCGTCGAGAGAAGTTCTCTCACAGTGATAAAAGGTATACAGTTCGATAAATCCAACAAGTCGCGTCGTGTACAAGCCACCACGGGATTCCCTAGGACTGCGGCCTGAGCAGTACGAGTTGCATTGCGAACCACTGGTGACAGTGCCTCCTGGAATGTTTGCTTCCGTCACGTCTGCCAAGCTTTATCCCTCCTGGTCGTTCCAGTACTTGGTTTGCATAGATGCTTCGACGGATCGGGTACTGCGGCGGCGACTCGGGAAGAGCATGGTGTCCCGTCGTCGTTATCGATGGTCGGACGGGGAAGAACCCCGATACTACATATCATGCCGCAGTCTACGCTCACCGAGGAAGAGATGGAAGACAATTACCTAAGGTACAAACTTTGACGTGAGAGTAGTGTGTATCACCCGAGTAACGGCGACGTTGTAGGTCCTTGTCGTGCTTCCATCATCGGTGCTTAGTACTCACGATCCGTTCCAAACGGTGAGACTTTGATTACATACCAACCTCTTCTGGATCGCAAGCGAGCGAAGACTCGATCGTACGCCGTCGGAAGAGCTGAACGTCCGCCGGATGGATCTTGCAAGCCGTAAGTCTAACATGTGAGTAGCATCATGGGCCTGTGACGGGCCGATCGCATGCGGTCCAGCCTGAGGCGACAGCTTTCTCCAAGTTTGCACAGACTTGACAGTATGCATTCAAAATATCAGATTCATTAAAACCTTAGATAATGGCCCAGGACTCAGGAGTCATACCTGGATTCAGATTTCCCGTCACCACTACAGCAATTGATCATGAGCCGGGCCGCAAAGCACGTGAAGCGAACCATGTTTGGTTCCCGAATGAGTTTAGCGAGCACAGGTGGGTTGATTATCTGGATTGTAGCGCCGGGTTTACAGCAACTTCGATGATCCAGTTCAACCCGTGTACGGCAGCATACTATACTAGCGGACACGTCAAAGTCCGCTGTCAAGGCCAGTATGGAAAACAATCGATTAGCGCTTCCTCCTAGAAAACTTTCGAGTCTGCGGCGTCAAAAGAAGGCGGTAACCCTTGAACAATTCGAGCCAAATGCATAGGCAGCACGGCAACAGCCTTGTCAACGCGTGTATAACACGTTTTTATAGGGTGGACCCTCAATCGACAACATGATCAATTAGTTCGTTCTTGTTCACGATAAGAACACCCTGCCGGCGCGCGTCTACTGAGGTTCCCCCTCAGCTTCTGGTCTCCATCATAGCCCTCAGTCATCCCCCTTTTCCTTTGATTACCAAAATGTTGGACAAAGACACTTTGTCCCAATGGATCGATGTTTCGGATGCCACGGTAGATGAACTCGAAGGCATCGGAGGCTTGAAGAATTTGTAAGTCGCTGATTCACACAAAATGGTCAGGCTCTTCTCATAAAGGCTTCAGCGCAAGCCTCGATGATCCACTCGATTGTATCGGACATGGATACAACGAACCCAGTCTGGGTGGCCTTCTGCTCGGACCTCACTACCGCAATATGCCTGCTGAAGGCATCGATGCCATCGATCGGATAACCGTCTCAGGCTTGTTCCCTCCATCGCTGTCTCCAGATTCATCCCCCGCCAGCATTGCATCGTCGCCCTGGTTGAGGACACCTGTAACGGACCCATCATTCAACCATACCCCTGCAGATGCCCCGTGGGATATTGTGGAGGCGGAGGAGCCATGTTCGGCCATCTATTTCCTCGATCAATCGGGGAATTGTCTCGAGGATATACCATCACAAATATATGATGTCAGGCCAGAAGACATCGCTTGTACTCCTCAAAACATTTTCGATACCCCCTTGCCAATACCCACCCCATACGAAAGTCTTGTGCCGACAACACCAATCCCGCTCTCCACCCCGATAATTGTTGCAAATTCGCCTCTGCCTTCTGCATCGACATGTCCTCAGATAGAGGCTGAACTGCTTGAAGCTACTCATTTCACGTCGCTGTCACCTTCCTCCTCATACATACCTCAGACTCCGTTTGGGGCTCGTTACTCTCGAGAAGAACCACAACCTGGACACTCTGCACCCCCTCAGTTGATCCCACCCCCAACTGCGGCCCGGGACCCCTCCCCTCTTATCAGTTATTCTACACAATCGCCAGCGCATTCGTCTATACCCCTTTCTGACAGTCATGAAGTCAAGGCGACAGATCCCGTTTCATCTGCGTCCAGAACGAGACCTGGAAGTTTTTTGGGGAAACGTAATGCGGAATCTCTCGATGACGACGATCCACCCTTGAAGATGCGGAGACGCTCAAAAACCAAGAACGTGGACGAGGAGGAGTGGAGTCCCACGTTTGAGCGCGTCAAGCGCTCAAGAGTCGTGGCGCCCTCGTCATCCAGGCACAGAGCCACATCGGTTCCGAACGACTTAGACTCGTCCGACTTAGACTTGGATCCCAAGACAAGCCAAGAATCACACGGGTATTCGGAAGCTACAAATTGTGGAATCTGTGGTCTGGGATTTACCCGGACGTCGGACTACATCCGACATATGGAGAATTCCTCTAGTCACCCGGAAACACGCAAAGTGTGGCCCTGCGAATTTTGTGACAAAACGCTGGGACGGAGAGACGCCCTTATGCGGCACGTCAGAACTTTCCACCCTGGGGAAGATGGTTTTAATCCAG
>JBBPPW010000136.1:0-23610 GCA_038092215.1 Leccinum broughii | reverse complement strand
TTTGAATAGCCGAGGCTGTGCACGGCTTTTGCCGCGACTCGGTTACCGTCGGCTCGGCTCGAATCATTGTCGGCTATAGCTCGGAGCCAATAAGAAGCCGGAGTTCCGGCAACACTAACTTGGACTATATCCATCCCTTCAGGTATGTTGTTTGTAAACTATTTGAGCCGTTTCTACTGTCACTGATTTTAGGTCGTGAGTCGTGACCAGTCAACCAACGATTGATTCCACTCAGACTGTGGCCACTGACAGGACTTTATCCTTAGTGTATACGCACAAAGTGGGGGTGTAGCGTTTGCGACTGGTGAGTCTTCAAAAGACAAGTTTGTGCTTTGACAACGACGAGCAGAGGGTAGACAGAGTTCTAACATTGAATTCGAATATCAGGTTTGGAGTTAAAATGAGCTGATCGATACTTTAGTATCTGTGCGTTTTAGACCTTGTTTGACAAATTCTCATCTTCGCGAATTCACCATCAACAGTTGCAGCCTGACAGACTCAGGCCTGAATGCCTACTGTTCTATGTGCACCACGGAGCAATTGCCACTCCTGTCCAAGTCAACCCCATTTCGGTCTTGCTCACACGAGTATTCTAAAAGGTCCAGCGGGGAATCTGAGGGGTATACCAGCTCAAACCCTCTCCCCTGATCCCACCATGTCCGCTGCTCTAGAAGGCAGCTCATCCTCCTACTGTCACCTTTTCACCACTCGACAACCTTTGCCAGCCAAAGTGGCTGAGACCTGTTCACATAGGCATTCCCAGAACACAAGCGTTGCCAGATGGACCTGCAGTCCCACCGACGCTAAGGCCGCAAAGTTATTCAATAAACTTGTTTTATGTTCTCCCACAGCCGCAAGTTCGCCTCTAGCTGTCTATACCGTTCCGTTGGATGAGGTAATTCAGCATGCAATCCAGCTCCTCCCCAATTCATTTGCATCTGGTGCATTAGAATCCAGTACGTACGAATCAGAGATCTATTGAATTGATTGACTCAATTGCTTCAAGAGCCCTTCAAGATCTTACTGGGGCATCTTTTGCTGCATCGCCCTGACCCTGCTACAAATTCGACCAAGGCGAGAACATTTATAAACACTACATTTAAATGTATTATTTACCAGAATATCAGAGCTACCGACTCTTCGAACACATCAGTTTGGAGCAATACGCAGCTATTGCATACCTCGTCCGAGAGACATACTTATTTGGGAGAAGACCAAAGTAAGTCGTCGACATTGCGATGCTTTTCAAAATTTGGAGCCCACCGTTGAATATTTTAGGTTAGCCTACTTCCCTCAAGATCAGATCTTAATGGTCCAGTCCCCGCGGTCAATCCATGAGATGCCGCTAAGCGATGTAAGGGACTACTTCATCACTGCAGTACAGAGCCTCCCATACAGCAAGTCTACGTTGCGCACTAGAGTGGAAATGAACCACCTGCTTCAATCGCTAGAAGACGACACCTTCGTGGAGACCCCCGATCTCAGCCTCCTCCTCTCGGCTGTCGAACAATCCTCATCTGCTCTAGTACCGATCCTCGCCAAATGCGCCTTCACCCAGGACCGGAACGATTTGTGGAAGAAGCTACAGAACGAAATCAAAGCGCACCCAGAACTGGTCATCGTCTTGGTGATTATGATCACCGAGAAGCCGGAATATCATAGTCCACCCGATGAGTCAAACACGTGGAACCTCTTCGTCAAAGAAGACCGATGCCATACCTGCAGCCATTTTTTGGAACTCCAGAAAGGTGATTTTGTGGGGGGGGAACCCCTGTCGATACGCGTCAAGGTTGCTGGCCACACATGGTGCAATATCACCTCCGCCGAGTGCTTCGTTTGGGTGAAGGACGATAGAGGTGAAATTGATGTTAATCACGAGCATTCAGCACACGGTGTAAGCCGCACCCTCACTAATTTGTTTCCCTGCTGATTTATTGACGCATTTGTAATTTACTAGACCATATTTCCGGCTATCAAAATGGAGGAAGTCACGTGCATCATTGTCGAGGGTTTGTCAGGAGTAAGAGATCTGATGGTCTCTTTCTCCCAGCAGCTCGAACCATCCGTCAACACGGATGCGTTGGAGAATGCCCCCATCTCCTTCCCTGTCGATTGGGAAGATGTTCGAAAGACCATGATATCTGCAACAAAGTTAACCGCACACGAACGGTTTCGAGAATGGTACCTATCGACATTTCACAGACAGAAACGTGCCCACAGCGAAAACGAAGAATACAAGCCTGAGCCCCATCAGGATACCTCAGGGTCAGACCGTGACTCGCCTCCCACTGCCTCTACAAACACTGCCCCCAGCAGGCGCTCCGCCCGCTTGCAGAAGGAGGATGCCTCAGGGTCAGACCGGGTCTGTGCTGTTGAAACAAATAGACTTATTTGTTTAGTCATTGGTCTAGAACTTACTTCTAGACTATTCTTTCATTTTCTATGATGACTCATACCTTATTACTTTGCTTACTGATCAGCTTATTGATCATGACTCATATATCGTGATTATGACTCATTTATGACTCATTGCTTATATATCACATATTGAGTCTTATATGCTATTGGCTAGAACACTCAGGATTGTTCTACCACATTCTATATACCATAACATGTACAAACAAGTCATGTAGTATATAAGATGGACGAAGACGTCCATTCAATACAAGTTGTTTTCCACATCTTCTTCTCTTACACTCATCAGCAACTCTCTCAATATCTTTCTATCGTTACTTCCCAGTGTTCGCTCAAACATCCCTAGTAAGTTTCTACTAGAGCCTATTCCCTTTATTCCTCTATTTGGTTCTTTCGAACCCCTCAGCTGCGCACAAAGAACTGTATAAGTTCTTTAGGTTATTCGCCCCGCCTTGACACGAGTACTTCGTCGGTTATACAACACAGAGTTTACACTTACCTGTGTCGATGCCTACTCATGTCACGTGCTCTGAGCTGAACGCTATGAATCGTTGCATTTCTGCTTTAGAACATATTTCCCGTCCTACTGTCACCAGTACTGACGAGTCCTTTTCCTTGGGTATCACTAGACCTCGAGAGACATACATTACACCTGGTAGGTGCAGACTTCAAGGAGAATCTGCCCCTTCCTTCAGATCTAGGAACCGCCCGTTCATCCCTTCACTTCCTCGTCGCTCTCAGTCCTTTCGTTCTAACGGTTCAAACTGTTCACCTACAATTTACTGGTACCGCAGACTTTGCGGACGACGCTCTACTCCTCATCTCGGAGTCATCGACGACGATCTTTTCCTCAACTGTCCTGACTGTCGACGACCTGGTCGCTCTGCTACCACTTGTCGAACTTGCGATTTTATCTTCCCTACCTTCCTTTACACCAACCAACAATTTACCGACTACGGTCGAGCTCAGGTAGAAGAAGTGCAAGAACTTTCAGAGACTATCGTCCACGAGACTCCCCTCATCCCAATACCGGCCTTGCTCTCCTTAGACCTACCCAACCAACCAATACCTCTTCCGGACTTGATCAACCAGCTCCGAGTTCTTCAGCTCCAGTGTCTGAAACATATCCCACAGCGACAGAAAATCGCTGGGACACTGATAACAATGGTTGGCCTATAGGACCCACTCCTTGGGACGTACTCGCCGAGATCGGATATCGTCCAATCTCACCAGTAATTCCACCAGTAGTACCATCTACTGACGAGACAGAACAGAACGAAGAAGAAGCTGATCTAACAGCTATCTTACCAATTTTACAATCACTAGGACTAGGTGACTTCATCATCACCAACGATCACATTGTTCCTTCTACCCTCTTCATTCCTCCTCTATCCACCAACATAGAACCATCATCCTCTCCTCCTTCCACTCCTATCCAAACACCTCCTACACCTCCTACCACTCCAGACAATAATGGCACCGGTTCTGGAACTTCCTTACACTCTCGACGAAATTCGGACGAACCCTTTTCACCTCGTCCCCCATCTTCAGGCCAAAGCGGACGTCGTGCAATGGGAAATGCACCAAGAAGACCAAGACGAACTCACCATCGTGGTTCCCGAAGACATGGTACCAATGCAGACCACATTTGAGTACTATACGGTAGACTGGTCGGACCCAGCCTACTGGCCCCTGACCTGCGAGCTTGCCTGGTGCACTCGCATTCCCTTCAAACCACATGTAGATTTCGCCACAGAATACCAGCACCTCGTTTCCCCGGTTCTCTTCCTACAACTGGAGCTCCCTCCTCTTACCTGGCTGGCACCAAAGTTCTACAGCAACAGTGCTGAGACTTTCCTCTTCAAAGAGGAGAGTTTATTTTCTTGTCTTACTTCGGTCGGTTGGGCTCTCCCAACACAATCTTACAACGACTACTTCGTCGAGACATCTCTAATCCATTGGCAGGGTTACGAGATGTTCCATAACCACCACTTTCCCACCGCCTCTCAACAGTCGGTGGAGCTACGCCACTCTATGGTTTTCCCGAACTTCCTTCCACAGGAGTTCGAGTCCAGGTCTATGGTAGGACCTTATGCTCAGGGAGAAGTCCCCACTATACAGGAATGGAACACGGAATTTGATCAGAAACAGCATCAAAAGTTCATGGAAGATCCCAAGAATGCCTCTTTTCTTATTCAGGCTTCTTTACTCATTGATCCTTCCACTCGAGACTGGATGTACGACTGCTTACACCAATTAGAAGTTCGCAGGAAATTATGTCTAGACCCTGATCTTACTCAATTCTGCACTGACATTTACGAGGACATTGACTACGTTTCTGGTACTTTACACGATGTCCTTCCTTTCGATAGAGCAACTCCGGGACCTCCACAGCGACCTCAGTGGAGATCTACAAAAGTGGATACAGGGGTACAGGCACCTCATCGAGGACATGTCTTTACATCCCCGATTCCCTCTTCCTCCACAGGTCGGCCTCTACGCCTCCGAAAGGTTGCAAAGGCTAGAGCAGCACCATATTAACCCGGACTCTATAGTAATGTACAATTTCCATCTCTCCCTTTTCCTCCATACTCGTCTATTTCCCTACTTCAATCTTTTCTATTTTTGGTTTCCGGCTCCTACCTTAGATAATGGAGACCGAGATATGTCTTTTCCTCGTATAGTGAATCCTCACTTCTTTCCGAGCTTGAATTTTACTTGTCTCAAGCAAAATATCACAGATCACCCAGAACTAAATACGTTCACCGAAATCCCAAGAGTTTTGTGGTATACACGTCATCCTGATACCAACAACCCAAAACATTTATGAATTTCTTACTGGACACAATATCTGGATGACCAAAGTGAGGAACGCTACGATCAAAGAATTCTACCAAGATTGGAAAGATGAAGATTATGGATTGAAAGACGCATGGAGAGTAGAGAAGAATGTACACAACGCTACTTCGAAAGGATAGCTCATGAAGAAGAGGAATCGCTACCAAGCGAGATTGAAGAACCTGATGATGATGAAAGCATGGGATCTCAAGAAACGGATAGTGATTCAACACCGCTAGGTTCAGAACAGATCACACCTAAAAACGTGTCTTATCTACTAGATCTTGAAGCGATCATTTTTTCAGATTTTTCTTCTTCCCTCTATCTTGCATACGCAATAGATGCTGATCTTTTTGATCCTTTCTTGCAGATCCTATCTTTGTAAAAGAATCATATCATCATGGCTACTCTTCCTTCTGACTTCATCGTTCCCAAAGAAGCTACTGCTCGCGTTCCTGTTCTTGTTGGTGCATCCAACTATCAATCTTGGATCACGGCTATCCGAGGTCCTCTTCAGATGTTAGGTGGATGGAAATTTGTCTCCAGGGATATCACACGTGCTGCCCAACAAGCAGCAGATCAATCAAAGTGGGAACTCATAGATGGTTCTTATCCACTGTCGTTTCCCTCGAGTTACAAACTCAAGTTGTCTGGGACTATGTCCAAGATGGCACTGTAACTCATCCTTCCATTTCCCGTGCTTTCTATCTAAAGCTCGAGTCCCTTTATGGAAAGAAAGGAATTCCCGGACAATTCATGATCTTTTCCGATCTGCTTTGCCAGCGGATCGAGCTCAACAAGTTCTCTGAAGGACTTTCCACCATCATTTCCCAGTTTACCCAACTGGATGCCACAGGAATTACCATCCCTCCTTCCCTAAAATCCATGATTCTTCTTTCCCGACTCCCTTCCTCTTTCGATGGTATGATTTCTCATGCCATACAAACCATCGAACCAGCCGACTTCACCGTCGACAACCTTCTTCCTCGTATCTCGAAAGAAGTTAATACACAAAAATCTGGTCTCCAATCCACGAGGACACTTGCTCATCGCATCTCATCCTGTCCTTCTACTTCCAATCAACCACAAGCCAACCGCACTTCTGCTTTGAAACGTGGTCCTGGCCCACAACGTCCTTGGAACTCCAACAATAACAGAGGTTCTAATTCTTTTCCTAATCATTTTAACAATGATCAGAGCTCAGGACATGGTCGTGGAGGTTTCAGAGGAGGACGAGGTCGTGGATCGTTTGCTGCGAAACGTGGCAAACACAATCATGACAATTTCAACAAACATCATGAAAGGAACCAGAACAAAGGAAAAGGTCGTGCAAGCAACGTCGTTGGTTTTGCTAACATGGCAACCATCGATCAAGAATCTATGGTGATAGAGTCTCAAGAGAATCTTGAACCAACAACCATCGAGAACGTATCTTTGATACAGGACTCTTCCATCGTTCCTTACGACGAGTACGCAGACGACTACATGGTCACTTTGGAAGATGAAGAAGATATGTCCTCGGATCTTCCCGGATGGGATTCTCCCTCCGAGTCTTTACAACGAGTACAGTCTTCTCTTATGGAAGATGTTTTGGCTGATGCTGAGTCCTCACAGACTCAAGATCGTTCGTCTTTTACCGCCTCTTCCTCGAAACAACCTGTTTACGAGAGACAACAACAGGATATTCGATCCTCTAGATGGGTCCCTGCTAGGCGAGAAAGTGCCCAGGTTAGTGAGAACTATCACGGAGATAATCGGAGATATTCGGATGGTACCTGGAAACATGGTTTAGATTCCAGAGATTTTGTTTCTCATTCGAATGATTTTGTACCCGATATAGACGACTGGGGGGACAATGATTGTTCCTCTTATGATAATGATGATTACAGTTCTTGGTGTTACATGATGGGATCACTTAAGAAAGTTTCTGGATCAAAAGATTTCTTTTGGGATCATTGGTTAATTGATTCTGGTTGTTCCGATCATATTACCCCATTCCAATCAGATTTCTTGGTTTTGGGAGATGATACTAAATATGCTCGTATCGCTGACAGATCAACCATCAAAATGACCGGTCCTGGTAAAGTTTTATTAACTGCATCTTTTGGGAAGAAACCAATTACCTTAACTGGGGTTTGGTTATCACCTGATGCATCTTGCAGACTCCTGTCTACCAATCAATTGACCCTACAGGGTTTCAATATCAATATTACTAGCAAATCGACTGATGTCTTTGACAAACAGGGTCACCATCTGATCCGGGCTACTGCCTCATCTTCTGGTGATATTCTTCATTGGTTTCGGTCAACTCTGATCACTCCAAGTGAGGTTCACACCCTGTTGGATATTTCCTCATCGTCTCTTTGGCATCATCGTCTTGGACATTGCTCCGACAATGCTCTTCGACATCTTGCCTCATGCACCTCTGGACTTCCTAAGATTTCCTTGAAATTACCAATTTCTTCGCCTCCTTGTCATGGCTGCCAAGTTGGCAAATCACATGAACGACTCTGGGCCCTTCTGACAAATGTTCTTCTCGTGTTCTTGGTCTCGTTCACATGGACCTTATTGAACTTCCTACCGAATCTCGCTCTCGTGCTCGCTGGATTCTTACTTTTATTGATGATTGCTCTGCTTTCGCTTTCCTTGCTTTCCTTCATCGCAAGAGTGACACTGCTTTACAGTTCCGTGAGTTGGTTCTCCATGCGGAGACCTTGACTGGTCTTTCTGTTACCTCTGTACGTTCGGACCGTGGGGGAGAATATCTTGGACAAGATCTTTTACAGTTCTTCACGTCCAAAGGTATCTCTCGACAATACTCTGTTCCTCATCTACCACAACACAATGGTAGAGCAGAGAGATTCAATCGAACTATCATGGAAAAAGCCCAAGCTATACGTCTAAATGCTTGTCTCCCGAATTCATTCTGGCAACATGCATGCGAAACAGCACTACACATTTACAATAGACAACCAATGCGTCGTCATAAATGGAAAACTCCTGCTGAGATTTTCTTAGGAACAAAACCCAATATTTCTTACTTCCGAGTATTCGGTTGTAAAGCTTATGTATTTATTCCTAAAGATATACGACAGAACAAACTTTCACCTAAGGCTGAAGAAATGATTTTCATAGGATATGAATCAGGATCTAAAGCATATCGCTTTTATTGTTCTACACGTCGTCGAGTTTTTATCTCTTCGACTGCTACATTCAATGAAGGAAACTTCCCTTATTGTTCAAAGAAAGTAACTCCGATAGACGAACTTTCCTCTATTCCCAATACCTCTTCAAACATTGAAGAAGAAGCCTTAACGACTGGTAATGAGGATTCTGGAATGAAAAAGTATCCTGATCAGATCATTTCCTTTCCACAATATCCTCAAACTGTTCCCCAACAACCACTTCCACAATTACCATTACCGATTAGATCAATAGATCCATCGAGACAGAATTTCATCACCACGATCATCAAAATTTCCTGAACATTTCTGGGATTTATCCCAAGCTCCAGAAGAAATACCTTTGTATTCTAACCTTCCTTCCTTATCAATTCCATTGGAAGAAGATACTGAAGAAACTTCTGAGACTATTCAACCTACATCACAGTATCAACCTTTCGGACAATACCCAGATCATCATGGACAAAGAAGACCTATTCAAGAAACTTCCATTCGTCGTCATACCTCTCCTGATCGTGTTCATCAACACAAACGTCAACTTTTAGATCGATATGATGAAACAGGACAAGAATTACCTGATATTCCTCGAGATACCAGAGATCCTATTGACGATAACGAAGAAGATAGAAATCTCCAACGTTTCTATGAAAAGAATCCTTCTTATCCACGACCACCTTGGTTTTCTCCTAGAAGACATACTGATGAAACCATACCTGAATTTAGAACTCGACCACATATACATCACCCTACACAGGTGATTAGAGAAGAACCAATAACTCATTTCCGAGTATCTTCTCGAGTTCCTATTCGACGTTTCCTACCAGATAATACCTACGGAGATCAAACTCCATTAGAGATAGAGAGTGATTTGTCACGACAAGAAACTCCTATGGAAACAATTCAGGAGGAGTTATCTCCCCTTAGTCCTCTTACTCCGAGTATGGATCAAACTCCAATTCCGGAAGATCCCGTTCCTACACTTTTTAGGGACAATGATATGAATGATCTTTATGATGAACCATTAGCACAACATTTTAGTGCAAAATGGATACGTCAACACCTTGCTGCCACTACCATAGCTGTTGGTAAAACACCGGTACACTACCGAGACGTCAAGAAAATGACACCGGCAGACCAAAAGGATTGGCAAAAAGCTATGGAAGAAGAGATGAAATCTCTCAAAGACCGTAATGTCTGGGTTTTAGCAGATTTACCTCCAGATCGTAAACCTATCATGGGAAGATGGGTATATGTGACAAAGAGCGACGGTTGCAAAAAAGCTCGATTTGTTGCAAAAGGCTTTACACAAATCTATGGAATAGATTTTGAAGAAACCTTTTCCCCCATTGCACGGTTTGAAACTGTCAGGCTTCTCCTAGCCCTAGCAGCCCTTGAGGATTGGGAGATTAAAGCCTTAGACGTCAAGACAGCCTTTCTCTTTGGAGAACTTGACGACAATGAGGAGCTTTATATGGTTCAACCAGAAGGTTTCGTTGAAAAAGGAAAAGAAACTAAAGTTTGTCGCTTACGAAAATCCATTTATGGACTAAAACAAGCAGCCATCAAATGGAACAAAGTGTTGCATAAATCCCTTTTGGAAATGGGATTCAAGAGAACGACATCAGACCCTGGAGTCTATGTCAAATATATTGGCAAAGATAAAATCATCTTCGTAGTTTATGTTGACGATGCTCTTTTTATGGGTTCCAACCTCAAACTCATTGATCGTCACATGAAGACTTTCACAGATCGATGGGAATCACAGATACTTGGCGATGCCACAGAATATCTTGGCATGCGTATTACCAGAGATCGAAAGAAACGAACTCTGAGACTTGACCAATGTACCTATGCTGAAAAAGTAATCAAGAGATTCCAGCTAGAGAATTGTAAACATGCTCGTACACCACTTCCTTCCGGATATAATCTGAGTCCTAATGATCAAAAAGAAGATTCCAAAAGAAGATCTCGATATCAATCGGTGATCGGATCTCTCCTTTATATCATGCTTGGAACACGCCCAGATCTTGCTTATTCTGTAATCAAGATGTCACAATTTTCCGCAAATCCTTCTGAGGATCATCTTAATCGAGCACTCTACATTGTTCAATACCTTGCATATACCAAAGACGTGTGCATCACGTACAATGGATTAGCAAGAGATGTGAGCTTCACTACATATTGTGATACTGATTGGGCTGGTGACCTTGAAACAAGACGATCTACGACTGGCTATTGTATCTTCCTTGCAGACGCTATCGTTTCCTGGTGTTCAAGATGTCAGAAAGTTATTGTCTTATCTTCCACAGAAGCAGAATATATTGCCATGACTGAAGCAGCCAGACAATTAGTTTAGATTCGCAATCTCTTCAAAGAGATAGGTCATGAGATCAAACATCCTTTACCACTTAACTGTGATAATCAAGGAGCCATGTTCTTAGCTGAGAATCCTGCTCAAGAAGGACAATCAAAGCATATAGCGATTAAATATCACTATATTCGCGAAGCGGTTCAAGAACATAAACAACTCGAAACGACCAATGAGCAGATATCTTTACGAAGAACGTCACCTTCGATAAATTTCGACTTGGTTGTTTATGACTTGGTCTTACAAGTTATCCATCCAAGATCTAATACCATTGTGATCATCATCTCAATGAGGAGGAGTGTTGAAACAAATAGACTTATTTGTTTAGTCATTGGTCTAGAACTTACTTCTAGACTATTCTTTCATTTTCTATGATGACTCATACCTTATTACTTTGCTTACTGATCAGCTTATTGATCATGACTCATATATCGTGATTATGACTCATTTATGACTCATTGCTTATATATCACATATTGAGTCTTATATGCTATTGGCTAGAACACTCAGGATTGTTCTACCACATTCTATATACCATAACATATACAAACAAGTCATATAGTATATAAGATGGACGAAGACGTCCATTCAATACAAGTTGTTTTCCACTTCTTCTTCTCTTACACTCATCAGCAACTCTCTCAATATCTTTCTATCGTTACTTCCCAGTGTTCGCTCAAACATCCCTAGTAAGTTTCTACTAGAGCCTATTCCCTTTATTCCTCTATTTGGTTCTTTCAAACCCCTCGGCTGCGTGTATAAGTTCTTTATGTGCCTTGCCTCCCACTGCCTCTACAAACACTGCCCCCATCAGGCTCTCCGCCCACTTGCAGAAGGCCGCCAAGCGAAACAAGTAATATGTATGTCGAAGCTCGGAGTCTTTCAATTTGTGATATGTGACGATACATTTGCCTGTACGTTTCGCTTCAGACGGTATCGATACGCTTTTCGGATGATACCACTACTGATTATGTTTGTACGTTTTGCTTCACATTTGGATGGTATCGATACGCTTCGGAACTGATTATGTTACTGTGGGGTGTTTTGATTCATTTGCTATCGTGCCACTTGTCTCGTTTGAACCTCCGATGAGGAAATTTTACAATTTGTTGTTGAGATCGTTGTAAATGTAGTGATTACTCTTGAAATTCCCTTAGATCATTCACTTGCAGGCGTTGTGATCGATTGAAATCCCCAACCAGATGGCAGGTGGGCAGCCGCGGGCTACATCGCTTCTGCAGTGGCTCTTTGCACACTTATAACACTCACCACTGACTTTCTCCATGTTCCCCCAGAACTAGAGACTTCGAGGTTCTCTCTCTCTTCCGAACGGCAGACTTGTTGTATGGCTACCCGTGGAGCTCGAAAGCAAGGCCGTCCGGGTTGCCCTCCTGCGGCGGAGGCTCAAGCTATTCCTGCTGCTACTACCGCTACCGCTCGTCCTGCTCGTCAACGTCGCACGCCTACTCGATACCAGGGCCCTGGTGTTGGGGATGACGAGGGGGAGGTGTTCGATCTTAACAATGTTTCTGGAGACTCTGACGAGTCTGACTCAGCTCCAAGTCCCCAGACTCTAGCAGCACAGCGTGGGCCGCCGCGTGGCGCAGATACTGAAACATCCTTGGCTACCAATACAGCTCAAACCGATCCCTTAGCCACTTCACAGTCGGAAACCCAGGGAAGAACTCAAAACATAGCATTCAACATTCACCATTTTTTCAGGAAAGAGGACGAACGGACCATGTGTTTACCATGCGAGTAAGTTTTGGCTCATTGTTGCACGTCTCGTATGCTAAGTCGCGGACGGTGGACATAGCAAACTCAGCTCAGAGGCTGTTCAGCGTGGTGAACCGTTAGGGCCTCAAGGTATATTCAGTCGCAAAACTGCCAATGCACCACTTCAGAGTCATCTGGAGATAAGGCATGCGCTGGAGTACCTGGAAATGCTCGAGAAGAACCACTGGATTGTGCAGTCAAAACTGCTCAAAGCCATGTTTAATTTAGGGTATTCATTTAACTCTTTGAGGGCTGTCCTGCTTGAACCCAGCATGACCATCAACAATCTCCCGCCACCGCCGCCACTTCAACCAGGGGACAATATACCCATTGGAATTGGCCCTCGCCCTAAAGTAGACTTGGGCAGCGATCTACCCGAGTTCTCTCTTTCGGTTCTTCAAGAGTGCTTAGTCGAGTTCATTGTAGCACATGACGAGGTATGCGATGCTTTCTGTTCTGGTCCCGTATTGCTGATGAGCATCAGTAAAACACAATATTGTGTGAATCAGTCAAATCATTCAATAGCATTCCATATCATTATGTCATCCCCATATATTTCCATATATGTACAAAGCCCGAGAGGCCTTCAAAGTGTGCCAGCAAAACACCACCGTGGTGCAAATAGATGCCAATTATAAGCAGAATTCCCTAGGTGCCCAGCTCACTAGTAGAGTAGCACTCTAGCAACACCCGTTTACAAGGAGCTGATGACAGTGTGACTCAGATGTTACTACATATAATTTACTTACAAAGTACGAGAACAACCGGGGCGAGAGCAATAAGTCGTACGTGTCAGCAATGGATGCATTGACACTCGTCTACAAAGAGGACAGATCAGTCCAAGAGTAGAAGTAACACGGCGAAAAAAGAGGCACCAAACCGAACCCCTTCTCACTGTCTTGACTCTTCATTGATATTTATTGTCAATCGCTTCAGAAACATGATGCCCTTCCTATTCTCCAGCTGTGGCAACAAAGCGTTGAGGATGTTCACATGTATTTTAGGGTCTATTTTCTTCTTGACTATCTGGTTGAGTGCGATGACGGTGTATCCTACTGCGCTTTTAAAAATCAAAGAGAAGAGAAAGAAGGGAACAAGAGACTGACAATGGACGAGCACATCGATACGAGCTTCAATGACTGCAACCTGAGCTGGGATAAACACATTAGTGTTTGTTGCTTGTGGTTGCTTCCCTTTGTTCTTCTTACTAGACTGTAGTGCGGTTCCAGGACCCTGGTGGGCAGTAATGGGAACGTTCAGATTGAGGAACATGACAGCATCGGTCAAGTTGACTCATCGTTATTGACGAGCGTGAATTGCGGCTATACTCGTGCTCTTCCCTACTGGTTGGGGAACGGGAAACAGGGAACAGGGAACAGGAAACAGGGAACAGGGAACGGGATGACAACAGGGATGAGGAGAGCGGGGGTGAAGACGGTGAAGGCATTACACCTGAGGGAGACAGCGACGGGTCACTGTAGTTGCTTCCGCAAATTGAGGGCAAGAGGACATGGCCGAGGACGGCCGAGTGCAAGTGCAAGTGCAAGGGTTCTGTTCCTCGGTCATGATCTTCACATCGCATGGATCACTGAGCGCTGAGAGGGAAAGCCATAATTGAGAACTCACCTACTGGTCATCGTCCTCATCGTCCTCGTCTCCCAACTGTCATCCTCCATCCGCGGCAGCTTGCTCCTCACGCTGCATCCGATGCTCAGCAAGCTGTTCCATCATCTCCAAAAACTTTTAAAAAACGATAACGTGGACAGGAGGTGGCGTACCCGTTACAGCGAGGCTACTTCTCAAATTGAATAGCCCACCTCGACCGTGCGAGCCGGCGTTTCTTCAATCGCATCGTTTCATTTCCACTTCTCCCTCTTCTGTACCCTCCTCCTCCTCCTCCTCCTTATAGGTTCTTGTCCCCTTCATCATCATCGGATTCGCTCTCCTGTTTCGTGTGCTTCCGGCCATTGGTGAGATCAGGTGTTCTGCTTATCCGTGAAGGGTGATGTGAGTTGTTTTATACCAAATAAAACGCACCGTTCTTATCGAGCTCGATGCTGCAGGGAAAAGGCAAGTGGAGGTGGTAACCATGGTATGGTGCCGCTGGAGTTGACATGGCGCTGCTTGTAGTTCGCGTACTGTTGTATCTCCTTATAATAAGCATCGTGCAGTACCCCAAGCTCTTCTTCGATCAAGCAGATTTGAGGCTCGAGAAACAGAGCCGCACGATTTTCTTTCCAATGATAGTTAGTACTCGGTCTTTCCAAGTAAAAGGACACGAAAAGAGGGTACACACCGCTTCCGTCCTCAGACACTTGAACTCGGCTTCTGTTGATTTTTGGCATGGCGTTCGCAGTGAAAGGAGGACACGTCATTGAGTCGACCGCCGCCCTGCAACGTCCTCGGTTCCAGAGCAGTTGATCATGGCGGGCAAGTCTGGATATTTGCGTGTGCGAGAAAGAGGATTTGTTGACGGCTCACTTGACACTGAAACAATACAACACGGTAGTTCTACGTATGGACAAAATGATAGACAATATACTGGCAAACGAAGGGTATCCATATGGGAACAAGTCAACGGCCTTATCCACAAGTCGTGTAGTCAATCCAGGCGTATCGATACAAGATGTTCCCCTACTGTCTGCATGATCGTGCCTGTAATACAGTAACAGTGTGAGCAAAATAAGATCGATCGATCGCTCAACTTACCATCACAAAACACGTCAATAGTACCTATATATGAGAAATCAGGCGGGTGTTCGGACATTCCGTGGTGTCTCATTGCAACCAGAATCAACCCGCCGACGTCAACCTTCTGTGGGGGCAGAGTCGCTCATCCGCTACTCATTAGTCTGGCCAATATCACGATGTCAACGCGCCTCAAGTTGTCGTCAAACTCATTTATGCTCGCTGCTCTTTTACCTGTTCCGAAGTTCCTGCACAAGAACAAATGTATGCGCGGTGTCTTAGAGGACAGGCTAATACATCAATGTTTAGATATCGTGCTCGAGCCTCTCAAGAAGGCTGCTCAATATGGGGCCATGCTACCGGATCCCGTCGGTCAGATGCGGTACTGCTTCACGCCAATCGCAAGTTACATCGCGGACACTCCAGAAGCCGCTATGGTTGCATGCGTTGGAGGGAAAACATCCCCCGTCACTATGGCGATGTACAAACAATTTGGCGATGACTTTCATCACGAACCCCGAACTGCCTCGACGACGCTCGCGCAACTTTGCGTTGCGCAATCCAAAGCCGAGCCCTCAGACCTTCAAGCCTTCTTTTGTGAGGCTCAGCGATTCCGTTTAAATGGCGTTAGTGAACCATTCTTCCGCGACTTCCCCCTCTCATGCCCAAGCTCGTTTATCACGCCTGAGATGTTACACCAACTTCATAAAGAATGTTGAGACCACGACGTTAAGTGGTGTCTCAATCTCGTTGGCGACTCTGAACTCGACTTTCGGTTATCTGTTCTGCAACCCACCTCTGGGTATCGTCACTTCAAGACCGGGATCTCCAAACTCAAGCAGGTTACTGGGTGAGTACACCGTGACACGCAGCGATACCTCGTCTCAATCATTGCAGGCGCTGCTCCTTCAAACTGTGTCGTGGCGATTCGTGCGCTAATGGATTTCCAGTACCGTGTTCAAGCCTATCACTGATCGACTCCGACGAGCTTCAACTGATTTCTTCTGCTTTGGATACATTTCATCAAAATAAGCAATCCATCCTTGACTCTGGAGCACGCTGTGGGAAGGGAAATAAACCGATCGACAACTGGTATATCCCGAAGCTGGAACTGATGCAAAGTATCATTCCGAGCATACAACGACTTGGGGTCCCCATCCAGTGGACCGCGGATATCACGGAACACGCGCACGTCTCGGAGATCAAGACGCCTGCAAGCGCCAGTAATAATCATAACTACGACCCCCAGATCTGTCGCTATCTAGATCGAGCAGAAAAATGCCACACATTTGAACTCGCAACGTCGATTCGCGAGCGGGAACTGTTCGACCTACCGGGAGATTTGGAAAGTAACCACGAGGGTGACGACAAGGACAATACGAATGACCACGGAGCTAGCAGTTCCAATATAGCCGACGGTGATCCCATAACAGTTCTGAGCCCCGCATGCCCTCCGACTAATTACTTCAAAATATCCGTACGCCTGCGCGCAAAGGAGCCAGGAACCGTCCCCCTTCCTCTTTGCACGTTCTGTGTTGACACCACGGCTTTACATCTCTCATATGATCCCTCTATACGGCGAATCAACATCGACGAGGCAGCAGCAAAATTTGGGCTACCGGACTTACGAGCTGCGCTTTCCGATTATCTGGCCCGCGAGCAGGCACACCATGGACCTTTCGTTCACCCTGTGGGAGGCCCCCGTCGTGCGTCATCCACATCCCCACTCCCTTTCAGCGAGTTGCAACTCTGGTTCAAGGTACGAGTGCAAAATATGCCACTGCATAATGCACAAGGGGTCTCTCCTCAGGCTGCACAAACACTCTTCGCTTTTCCTCCGAACAATGAGTGGACCTTGGGGCACTATGACGCCGCCATTATCAACATTGATGAAGGCGCAAATTGGCCCCTCAGTGGCCTACGAGGTATATGATTCATTTCTGAGTCTTCCGCAGAATGACTAATTTACTCCTCACAGGCCATATTGTAGGTCAACTACGGTGCATTATGCATCCGGTGGTGAAACCAGGCGTAGAGTGGCCTTGGGAAGACAGATTCTTGGTTTACGTGCAACGTTTTGACGCGTGTGGCGAAGATGGGGCATCGCAACTCCGAATCTTCAAGCGTGCTAAAAGAACCAACGGTCAGCGCCAGGGTGATGTAGTTCCTGTCGCTCAGATAAGGGCGTATGCCCATCTTGTACCACGCTATGGAGCCTCCGCGGACTCACATTTGACAGCTTACAATTCCTTTGAACATTCGACCGAATTCTATCTCAACAAGTACTTCGATAAAGATACCTACCTTTCTCTTAGTGTTGGGTAGTAGCTTCTATCTTTAAAGTTCTGTAATTAACCAACTATGGAAGTTTTTTTGATGGTAGCACCACCGCAGCTGCAAGGCAGTGAGACCGTAACCTTGCACTCGATGTTCTACTCAGCATCCCACTCCTTGAGACACAATGGCATCACAGGCTAGAAACCAGAAAATCAAATACTCAACAGCTGCTGATGGCGGGTGTTACAGGTCCTTCGGTTCCCTTCCCGTCCCGAGAAAAGGGCGAACAGTGCATTCTATGGACTCGCTGACTGCTCGGGAGCTCGAGGGTACTGTGGTACATGACTCGTCCACTGCTGCTCATGCCTTAGGACATACTATCAATGTGATATTCGCATCATTCAAGTTTCCTCAAGACATTTCCTCAATTTTGCCATCTGACTCGCTCGACTCGCTCACTATTCCGTTCGACATGGTCCTGCCATCCACCATCTCTTCCTTTCCACCCTCCGACTCGTCTCTTCCTCCTCTGGCTGACTGGTCATTGTATGACCCCGTTACAAAACGATGGAGGTGGTCCTTCGAATCCACCGCCCGTACAAAGTGTCGTACCACTCGATCTGGTCGTTCCCGCTCTACCCCCGAACAACTGGTCGCCCAATTTTTCAATGCTGTCACCCACGCTGTTAGAGAACAGGTACCTGATCTTTTTAAGAACGACACAAAGCGCCACTGGAGGGCAGATTGGAGTCACCAAAGCATGCCAGGAAACTCAGGATATATCTGAAAGCCGGATCTCATCCTGGTCGATAACTCAGCTCTGGCTGTTGATGAAATTAACTGGGGGAGTCCTAGGGTTCTCGGTGAATACACAAAAGAATCATTCCAGCCCGCAAAGCGCCTCGGGAAGACGCTGGACTCGAAAGCGTATCTCACGTTTTTCGAGCAACCCTGAAGGCGATTCGTCCTAGGGTTGTCGATCTGCAGCAGCACCGAATTCCGCCTTCACTTTTATGATCGATCCGGCAGTGCTGTCTCCCCCCCTTTCGACATCCACACCCATCCTGATCGTCTAATCTACATCCTCTGTGCTGTGACGTTCGGCTGTTGCGAGTGCATCAGGTTTGATGTCCAGTATGACATCAAACCCGTACCGGCGAGAATCCGCGGCTTGCTCACGTTTTTGTCCAAGGATCCCACAACTCAATTGGTTATCACTCCCCCTTCCTTGGAATCCCTCTCGCCGTCTCTCTGTGCTACAAGAAATATCTCTAGAGCTCCTACGATAGGGACAATATGAGTTGGCGACGATTTGTATCAAATCATCGATATGTTGTTCTTGAGCCCGGGTTTCTTAGGTAGGGGCACCGTTTGCTACCTCACCCACAGAGATAACGTCCAGTATGTCATCAAAGATCACTGGGTACGCCTATCGCCCCACCGAGAACTTCTCAACGAGGTTAAAGTGATGGAACGACTCCGAGATATCCCTGGTATTCCAACGTTGAACAGCCATTGGGTCGTGGTCGCGGACTCCGTCGATGACTGTACGGAAAGGTACAGAAGTGGAGGGCGAAGATGAAGGCTCAGAGAGTGCACCTTCGCCTAGTGATTACTCCGTACGCTCGACCCTTGACAGTGTTCAAATTGAAGGGAGAGTTAGTGTCGTGTTTGTGGGACATTCTAGCTAGTATGTCAATTTTTTTCTCTCGTTTGTTTGGACGATGTTAAACTGATTGATCCAACAGCGCTAGAACGAGCTGCGAGTCTGGGCATCCTATATAGAGACTGTAGCTTGAACAATACGTCGATTGAAGACATCGATGAAGATCATTCACGCGGACTCCTTCTTGATTGGGAGTTTGGGGCAGAAGTGAACGAGAGTCGGCAGTACAGCGTTGGTGGAACAGTGAGCCAATATGATATAAATGCTTTATCTTTTGACTCATTCTGTGACTCTACTAGGGGACTCTTCCATTCATGTCGATCAACCTACTTGATCAAATTTGAGACCTTGTCAAACAAGAGGAATCACAGGGACGTCGATCAACCCGCAAAACTCTGTCCAATACATGTATTTTTCTGAACGACAACATCACCGTGAAACACACGCACAGTGATGACATCGAATCCCTCTTTTACGTCCTCATATGGGTTATGATCCTGTTCGACGGCCCGCTTAACCATGAATGCGTGGACGTTGACCCCAAGACAACGATCTTGGGCCGCTGGAGTGACGACGCAATGACGAATCTCACTGCCGCAAGCGATGCCAAATCGTCTTTGTTTCTTCGGGGCACCTGTTGGAGGGAATTTCACAAACAAGTCACTCTCTACTTCAAAGATCTGCTCCCCCTCGTAGATGCGTGGCGCACGCTGCTTGCGGATGTGGTAGGAAACAAGTCGAGCCCCGGTGTACGTTTTTCAGACGTACTGACTATCTTTGATGAATTTCTTCCAATAATGCCTGTCAAGAAACCCGCGGAACTCGCAAAGACAATTCAAGGCTTTCAAGACGATTACATGAATTTTATTTCATCCATCACGTTACCCGCCAATCCCAACTTGAATCCCGCCCTTGGCTTGGACCCCACCCCCGCTTTGGAGCCTAGCCCCGACTCAGAGCTTGCCACCGCCTCCGATTGTGATATCACCACCGACTCTGATACCACCTCTGACCAGTGCACCGACTCGGACCCCACATCCGACTGGGAACCCACCTCCGACTGGGAACCCACCTCCGACTCCGGGGACCCCATCTCCACCTCCGACTCGAGCTCCGTTGGAGCCTAGCCCCGACTCAGAGCTCGCCACCGCCTCCGATTGTGATATCACCACCGACTCTGATACCACCTCTGACCAGTGCACCGACTCGGACCCCACATCCGACTGGGAACCCACCTCCGACTCCGGGGACCCCATCTCCACCTCCGACTCGAGCTCCGTTTTCGAGTCTGATTCCGACTCCGAGTATGATTCCGCCTTGGAGGGCAGCTCAGTAATGCCTCCTAAAATGCGGATCATGCTATCCGGGGTGGTACGAAGCGTTGGATAACCCCCCTCAGCCAAATAGACATTTTAGGGCGTACCGTAGTTTGTGGTGTACGGAACGTCCATACGGCATTTTCCGTTCTATGTACTTACTATATAAGTAGATGTTACTTTATGTCACCTCGTCGTGTCGCCTCCTCATTGCAAGTTTGATGACTCATTGGTCCCAGTAGTAATTTCGCTTTTTTATTTTACATGTTATACGCTTATTGGTCTGACTTGTACTGACTCAAAGTTGGCAGCATGTAATCCAGCCCTGCGCCCACGTGGACCAGCCTTTTACCGATATAAAGCGATGGAAGGATTCCACCTTTCTTTCTCGCCGCCAACTCTCTCTCTCCTCGATCTGTCATGGCTTCCAACAGTCGGTCGGTCATATCTCCCAAGAGGAAGCAGAGCCGCAAATCCAAGTGTCGCGCTGATGGCGATACGGTCCATGGTGTCGTGGCTCAAGTTCAAAAGTGTTCAAGAAACACGATCTCTCACTCTGGACAGCCTGAGGACGGGTCAGAGCCTCGCCGTTCTGCCAGGTCTGGAGCAGGATCCGGCGGTAGAATCGACCAATTGCAAAAGCTCGGAACAGTGCTCGAGGCACCAATCAGATTCGCTAAGAAGACGAACGACATTCCTGAAGGTACTCTCGACAACCCCTGCACTCCAGAGAAGTTTAGAAAGGGACATACGAAGCAGGTAAGCCTCCCTTTGTGTGCAAGGACTTGCTCAATCGTACTCCCACAGCCTCCGCCGTCATACGTTTCGAAGCTCCCAGTGTCAACACCGAGCGCGCCTTCACCCGTTTTCCATCAACGCGCTTCCGACTCCCAACATTTTGGCTTCGTTGCTCCCCCGGCCATGCCTGACCCTCAGCAGTACCAACCGTCGTCTCATCCCCCTTTGCGGCAACCGTCGGTGTTACATGGTCTGGACCAGAGACTCTCTCATCCTCAGTATGGAAGACCAGTCGTTAAGGATTCTTAGATCGATCCTGCCTTGCTATCGAACCACCAGCTGCCCTCTGGTCCCTCCAAGTCTGCATCCCACTGGCAGAACTATGGTGTCACTCACGGTTCGGATGCATCCACTGAAAGCTCGGACGATGAAGGCTCCGATGAATCTGATGAATCTCATGATAATGGTTGGGGTACTACAAATCGACGGGAGCTTACTCACCCAGGTACGATGCTCATACCATTATGCTCGAGCAGTCAATCAATGTCTATGTAGGCTTTTCTCAAGAACTTCCAACAAACTCCCCACCTCGTCACGTTCCGCTTCCGGAGGAATTCACATTCGATCATTCACACAATGAAGAAGAAGACGCTGCTCTGCGAGTTCTTGGGCAGCCAGATGGCGAAGATTCTCTGGTAAGCTGCTTTGTTTCGAGCTGCTGTTGCTCACACGTTCTTCAGCTTGCCACTCATGGCGATGTCGCCGATGTTCTCGACTTCCACCTGTGTCCAACATACATTGAGCAACTACACACAGGCGAACTTCAGCAACATCCCATCTTCGTGGTCCAACAACAGCGGTGAACGTGTCCGTCGAGATGAGTATATTGACACCATGCAAGGGGACCCTGTGAACCTCGCAAGAACCATCAGCAAACTGACCTTCGCACTTCCAGCTTCCCAGTCACTCCAGACTTCCAGTCCAGCATTTCCAGAGTTCCAGACAACTCTGTTCATGTTTCAGGTCAACAATGCGAAGCATTCCGCCAGACAATCCAAAATGGTAACAATGCAGAAGTTTTCACGGATCCAAACGGCAACCTGATTCAACTCCCCAATCGCGAATTACTACTAGATGTGAGGACTCATTGGGACTCAATGTACAAGATGATCAATTGCATTCGCGGACTGCGTCAGGTATGTGATCTATTTAGCAACGGCTTCTGCTAGCTGAAGTACATGAACCCAGGCTATCGACTACCACTTAGCTGCACCCCGAGATGCAGACCTAGTCAAGTATAAGTTAAGTGCCATGGATTGGGAAGTCTTGGAAGATCTCGAGATTACACTTGTAGTAAGTATTTTTGTCTACATGTTTCATAATTCAATGGGACTGACTCATACGCTTCTCTGTCTTGATACAGGTACCGTTTGTCATTCAGCAGATGATGTGCGGAGAACGCAGCCCTCTCCTCGGCGGCACTATTCCTGCCTATGAAATGTTCATTCACCAATGGAAGCATTTGTCGTCATCGCCTGCCTGCCCTCAGGTTGGGGCCTTCATTCTCGAAGGGCTTCCGACCGCGACTAAGTACCACAGCCTCATGCGCCACAACAAGACGTACACGTATGCGATGTGTGAGTTCCATAGTCATCTTATTGCCGTTCGAACTAATTCTTTTGTGAAAGTTGTGGACCCGTGCATCCGATTCTCTTGGATTACGAAGCATTGGACATCTGATGTTGAGACTGCAAAGTCAGATATCTTGAACAAGGTAGGTGTTTCCACATTCGTTTTATTTATATAGCTGATCCGGCATCCTATCACTTACATGAATACTATGCCTTGGCGAGTGTCGGTGCGGACCGTGTGCCATCGAACACTATGGTCCCACCGCACGCTTTCATGATGCTGGCGGCTTGGTACGGCCTCCCAGATATGCAAATATCACATGAAGAAGAAGGGCCACAATCAGTTGAGGAGGAGTTCTCCACTTACGTCGCAACTTTATCGAGCACGAGATGGATCCGTTGGCATTTTGGCTGGTAAGTATTCGAAAGTAAACGCAAAGCTGTAATGATGCTAACACAGAACTATAGCTGGAAGCCGCTAGGTTCCCAACGATCTTCCGTATGGCGATGGACATCCTTCCAATCCAGGTAGTGTTCGAAAGTCCAGTCCTAGGACTGATAAAAGACCGCAACTGGACTGGACTTTATTCTTATCGCAACTGGACTTCAGTTGCAGTTGCCTCGTTTCAAAATTCAAAGACTGATAAATATTTAGACCGAACCGGACCGAAATTTTGAAAAAGACCGGTCGCAACAGGTCGCAACCGATGTACAG
>JBBPPW010000135.1:0-23685 GCA_038092215.1 Leccinum broughii | reverse complement strand
CAGGCTGCCGCTGCCCAATTTTGGGCGGAGAATGCCCCTGGACCCGATCCCATGCGTGTCGCCTTTGCGACTTCTCTACACCCTCTACATCCCGGACACCCCAAACCTCCCAGGGCCTCTTCTCGCATTGACCCATCTCCTTTCTGCCTGCACATTCTGGCAGGCGATCAGCTGTTACTGTGGACCACTCCTTCGGGTCTCGCTTGGCAACGGGAGCTCGAGAACACATTTCCTGACTCTGCCGTCTTCAAACTCTTTCAACTCATGACCCTGTCCTTGGACCCCAACACTCGTAGCAACTACGGCGCCGGTCTCCCGCGCTTCTCCCAATTTTATGACACTGCAGGTATCCCTGAACCCGACCGCATGCCCACCTCTTCTGCGCTGCTCGCCGTCTTCGCTGCTTCTCATGCCGGTGCCGTCTCGGATAAGACGCTGAACAACTGGCTGGCCGGCCTACACTTTTGGCATGCTCAAATCAGTTCGGCAGGGTTTCGCCAAGCTGGTCCCTGCATCTTCACGCATGGCCAAATGTCCTCCAGTCACCATCGAGGCCCTCTCTCTTCTCAGCTCCGCCCTTGATCCCACTTCACCGTTCGACACAGCCGTTCGAGCGGCTGCCTTCACTGCCTTCTGGTCTTGTTGCCGTCTCGGGGAACTACTTCCCCCCTCCGCTTGTGATTTCTCTCCCTCCAAACATGTCACTCTTGCCTCTCGTTGTCAAACACCTCGCCAATAGCTTCAACTACTCTTCCTTTCTCATCCCTTGGACTAAGACCACTTGGGAGAAGGGTGCGCTCATTTCTATTACGGCGCATGCTCATCAGACGGACCCCCTCACAGCTCTACTTCAGCACGAGCGCATCAACTCTGGCCTCCCAACGGTCGCCCCACTGTTTGCCTACAATTCCCCTTCTGGCTGGGTCCCTCTTACCAAGCCGAATTTCATTGTGCGTTGCAACGAGGTTTGGGTCTCCTTTGGTTTCCCATTCGATGCCTGGGCACGCCTTTCGTATCGGGGGCACTACGGAGCTGCTCCTTCAAGGCGTTAACCCCGACGTCATAGCGGTTCAAGGGCGTTGGTCGTCCCAGGCCTTTTTGGAATACTGGCGTCGCATAGAGACCGTTTTGCCTCTCTTTATTTCTTCATCGTCTAATGTCGCTCGATTCCTTCACATAGATAATATCATGTCTGATTTTGTCAAACGACACCATCTTTCCGTACCCCGCCTCTCCACTACACGTACCCTGTGATCGGGCGGTTCTTTTGATATGCCGTGCAATTCTATTCTTTTTTTTGCAACTCTAGGTGTGTGTCCCGGTCACAGTCGCCCACAGGCCCGGGTTGTGGGTTGAACTCTGACATGATCCTGTCGTGCCCCCTTTCGTTTCGCCTCCTCCTCCTCGTCCCACGTCTCCCTTTTGCACGATTCAGTGGACTCACCTGCGCTCCGAAGGTTCGGTCTGCTCGTCGTTGCAGAATCCCATCGTTCTGCATGTTCCGTCACACTCGCCAACCTCCCCCCGCACATTTGTCAGTTCGTGCAGACTCGGCACAGTCGGCCCCAGACCGACCTTCCCACACACACCAGCGAATCTAACAATCAGATTCGTGTAGAGAACCTCGATATCATTCTCAATTCCCATTCACAAGTAGATACTTGTCTGTAGTCAAGTTCTCACAATATATTCGACTCTCCCCACTCTCCCGTGACAGCAACCCGACCACGAAGGCGGTGGCAGTGTGGAGCGTGGGAAATGATGTAAGACTCTTTGGAAAATCCCACTTGTTTTGTATGAACGAAAGGGATGGTACTTCCACAATGAAATCGGTGGTCTGTGTGGTATTACTTTTGATCTTTTTCTTGACCTTAATGGACTCGTTATTCTCCTGTGGGGGGGGATGCCCCAAACCACCTTTCGACAACTTGCGTTCACTCAACCGACATCGGGCAACTTGTCAAGTTTACCAAACCTCTCTGTGCTCAAGCATGCAAAAAAGGAGGGAGCGCCTCCAAAGGACAAGGATCCCAGGTTATATGGTGGGTAAGCACATTAGGTGTCCATCCAGTTTAAAGTCAACATCCGGGAGTGCTGAAGTTATGGTAAGTACATAATTCTACCGCTCCTGGATAATCTGTTCAAATGTTTGCTTTTTTAAACCAGCCAAATGGACCAATCGCTCGATTAGACTGTCCAAGTCCATCATCATTGTCATGCACGTCCCCTTCAACACTGGCAGCCTCATCCACTGGCTCCACATTCCAAAACTCTTCCCTTCCTTCCCAACCTCCTCTCTCCTCTCTTCCTTCGAGGTCTTCATCACTGGTGCTGACTGCCGAGTCACCTTCAACAAGTTCTCTCTCCAACTCTGAAACTTCAAACATCATAGACAACCGGCCAAGGCGAACCATACGGTTACCAAAACGATACCTCGATGAGTTTCCACAGCCTCCTGCCCCGGTAGAAATTTCTGCAGAGTTACCTTCAACACAACCAATCATGCGAAGAGTTATACTCATTGTCCGCGACACTATTCGTACGGCTGTCAATACTTTTGGACTTTTCCGAGAGTATCCGGATCGGCCATCATACGACCCCGATGCATTTGTTGCACCTGAGGATTTGACTTACAAAAACCGCCAACCACCTGAACCGACAATCCCTCCTCCAGAAGAAACAGGATCTGAACTTCCTCCCCCATGGCCATTTTCAAATATGTCTATTTACCGACTCATGAAGTGGAGATACTCTGGAAGCATCATGAAGTCTCAGCAGGAGTTCCGGCGTCTGATTTACGAAGTCCTCCTTGCCCATGACTTCAAAACAGAAGACCTCATAAATGTCAACGTTGCCACTCAAAACTGGGTTCTTGATGCCACTCCATCTAGCAACTCAACTAATACTTCTGATGGTTGGCGGGAAGTTGACGTGAATATTGAAGTTCCCACCAACATTCCAAATTCATCTGGATTATATCAACGATCATTCGCGGTCAACAGTTTACTCTATCGTCCTCTCACTGGCGTAATCAAATCTGCATTCTCTGGTCCGCATGCCAAGTATTTTCATTTGTTTCCATTCAAACGCTTCTGGAAACATCCAGTGGATGGCACTGAAAGACGTGTTTTCGATGAATTATACACTTCCGACGTGTGGTTGAAAGCCCACAATGACTTGCGAAAGCAACCGAACGAACCCAACTGCAAGCTTGATAAAGTCATTGCAGCGATCATGTTCTCCTCGGATGCCACAACTCTGGCCACGTTCGGAACGGCTAAAGCATGGCCGCTTTATCTGTTCTTCGGAAATGTGTCAAAGTACACACGGGCCCAGCCTTCTGCTGGTGCTTGTCATCACGTTGCATTTATACCTTCGGCAAGTGTTCAGCATCTGGAAATCCACTCCGTGTCTTAATTTCATTCATTAGTTACCGGACACAATCACGCAGTTCCTGACCACAATGGGCCAATTTACGAAAACAGCAACCCGGCGTCTACTGACACATTGTCGGCGAGAACTTATGCATGCTGTTTGGGACATTCTTTTAGACGAAGAGTTTCTACATGCATACAAACATGGTATAGTATTGAAGTGTGCTGATGGTATTTATCGCAGGGTCTATCCTAGAATATTCACCTATTCCGCTGATTATCCAGAGAAGTACGCCATACACCATAATCTCTGTACCAATATCACTGACCTGACCGGGATAGAGTTCTGCTGGCAACAATCCGTGATGGAAGTCTATTTCTCTGCCCACGATGTTTAGTCCCAAAGACTAAACTTGACAATACTGGGTTTCTCCGAGATGTGCGACTTCGCCTTGGCAATCTTCGGACATATCCCCTCAATAAGGTCAGCCAAGCAAGGGACTTTATATATCAACAGGGCAGATCAGTGGATGGTCTAGCAGTACGTCGACTGCTGGACTCCGCATCTCTTGTACCTACTTTGGTATGTCCACCGTGTTTCTGGTCATTTTACAATACATTGATAGGCTGATGTCTTACGTTTTCAGAATGCATTCTCTGTGAAACTCCAGAAATTCGGGTTTAACCATTTTCTCATGCTGGTTGTGGATCTTCTACATGAGTTCGAACTTGGGACATGGAAGGCGGTGTTCACTCATCTGATACGCATTTTATATGTGGTGGACCCTTCTGGACGTTTGGTGTCTGAATTGGATGGACGGTATGTCTTTGTTGTATAGTTGGATCACAATGCCAGATCTAGTACTAATATTAGTTAGCTTTCGGCAGGTGCCCACCTTCGGCGGTGGTGTCATTCGTCGGTTTTCAAACAACGCTTCAGAAATGAAAAAATTAGCCGCCCGAGACTTTGAAGACCTCTTGCAAGTAAGTGTCTTCAGGTCTTGATAATATTGCACTCAACGGCGACAGTGTGCCATCCCAGTCTTTGAAGGACTTTTTCCAGAGACTCATGGGGGGCTGATTACAACAGTATTATACCGCTGTGCAGAATGGCATGCACTTGCCAAGCTCCGGATGCATACCGAGTTGTCGCTTGCTCACTTGGACAAGGCTTGCCAGCAACTTGGTCACGTCTTACGGAAATTTGGACAACAAACTTCTGAGGCATACCACACGATTGAGCTCCCTAGGGAATATATGGCTCGTCAGCGTCGAATGCAAGCCGGGGACCCACTTAAGAGCAAACAATGCTCAGTGCCGAAGGCAAAAGGACTTAACCTGAAGACCTATAAATTCCATGCCATCGGGGATTATGGACCATCAATTATGCAATTCGGTACCACAGATTCCTACTCGACTCAGATTGTACGTTACCAGAGTCTGCATCTTACAATTTTTTAATTTAATTTTCACATAGGGTGAACTGGCTCACCGCCATATCAAATCACTATATGCCTTGACGAACAAGAATAATGCCATCCGGCAAATAACAAAGCAGGAAGTCAGATGGCGACATTTCCGGCGTGTCGACAGTGGCAAAAAGGTAGTCAGCGGGGACATGTTGCCTTCTTGCGACCCAGAGCTACACCACTTCATATCTGATGCACAAAGAAATCCCATCGACATCTTCTCTTTCTTGCAGGAACACGAAGGGGACCCCGCATTGAAGGTGCCTCTTGCTTCCATCTTGCCCTTTTGCTGCTGATCACACCATAGTTGTTTATTCGAAAGCTGAAGGACCACCTATTGTACCGTCTACTGAATCTCGATTTTGAAGCCGAGGACCATGCCTTTACTGACAATCAACGCAACAGTGTGCGAATCTTGGATGGTCGTCTCTACTCGGTGGCAACTATGCAAGTCAACTATACGACATATGATGTACGCAGGGAGCAAGACACAATCAATCCACGTACTCATCATAATGTCATGGTGTTATCACGAGAAACTGAATCCGATCATCATCCTTATTGGTATGCCCGCGTGTTGCGGGTATTTCGTGCTCATGTCCGTCATTGTGGACCAGATTCCCATAATCTATCAGTGCAGCCTATGGAAATCCTTTGGGTACGCTGGTATGGGATTGTTCCTGGTCATCGCTATGGGCCAAGTTTAGCGCGATTACCAAAAGTCGGCTTCGTGCCAGACTCAGACTCTGCTGCTTTTGGTTTCCTAGATCCGTCCCTTGTTATTCGAGCATGTCACCTCATTCCCGCCTTTTCCGATGGCCGTACGAGTGGTTTGCTAAAAGCAGGTCCTTCACTCGGTCGGGCCCCAGGTGAGGTTGATGATTGGAATGCCTATTATGTGAACATGTGAGGAACTTGAACTATCTATTTTCTTTTGACTGTGGCTGAGTCCGTTAGCTTTGTCGACAGGGACATGTATGTACGACACAATGAGACTGGTGTCGGACATTGCCACAATCTCTTACCGATGAACGAAGATACCGGTGGATCGGAGGTCAGTGGTAGTGATGATGATATGGACACTTTGGATAAGGTGGATGGGGAAGACATGAATCTGGAGAGTGACGATAACTCCGTGGACTCCGAGTCAGATGACAGTGACTTGGATAATGGGTCACTATCAAATGGTGATGAATTCGATGAGTACGGTGAAGAAGATGTCGATACTTTATTCTAGGTGGAACATCGATGGAGCATGTTGATAGGTTTGTTCACATTTCAAATCAACTGTAACCGTACATCCTGATCAAGTGGTGATTGACAGCTCGGATGCACGATCTTGTAAGTTGTAACGACGTGTTTGCAACAAACTTAGGGCCTGGATATGTAGAATGACTTTTGTATATTGTTAACTGTTGGTTAACCATTCATGTCATAGTTCCAATCACAGCTCGAAAGCTGTGCCGGTGTACCGTCAACCTTAGGAGTTTTGTTTGTATTGCCTTGCTCGTTGTGCCATCACCGAAATTTAATATTCAATGCCTAAGGCCTCTGAGTCTGTCATTGGCAGCGTTTTTGGATGCTGATTTGTAATCTGCCAAGTCGGTAAGAAGTATCCACGCTGCGGCGCGACACAGAATAACCTCCTGGAACCAGCGATGTCGAGCCCAGCCAAGGCGACAAGTTTTGCAAAATCCCCGCTATTGCCAAAAGTGGCATTACCCAGTCCTCCATCCTCAAAGCTTGCTGGGACCCAAGTCGACAGGCGTTTCTCACCAGTCCCGGCCTCACACGGGCCAGCCACAAAGGCATCCGGGCATAATGGGACTTCGCGAAAGCGTACCCATCTCCAGTTCTCCTTGCCTACAGGCAGTCTAGAACTTTCCTCCCCTCGGAAAAGGGTTAAGAGAACATTGACAACAGTAAGATCGTGTCCACACTGATTTGGGGGACTTTGACTCATTTCTCGGACACTCAGACATCTGCGTCATTGCCTGACGAGATGGAGGATCTCCATTCTCATGACATGTTGCAACTTGCACGGGCATCTCGTGACGCTTTTGCAGCATACCTACGGTTCCATCGCTTGCGAGTCAAGGAGCTTGACATGATGCGTGCCATAGCCTCAAATGAATGTGACCAGGCAGAAGTCTTTCTGAGGAAAGCTGAATGGCAGATAGGGGAGGTCAAACATATTCTAGATGATGAGGGGGGTGGGTTACTGGAGCGAGGTACTTTGTCGTTTGTCGGATTGAGTGGAAAAGAGCCATCTGGTAGTGGCTGCGATGAATGTTCCTCTAATACATCCTCTGCATCATGTTCCGACCTCTGAAATCGTCATGTTTCAAAAAATATTACTATGGACTGACTCTCTAGTACATATGCTATGTGTGCATAGTGTAACATAGTAGCTATCGAGTGTACTTTGAGTGTACAGATACCATTCCTGAACCTGTCTAACAGCTAAGTCCGCTGGCACCGCTCGCTTGCCAGTGTGGGAATTGCTCGCGCCCAACCGTGTTCGTCGCGGTTGACTTGGAGTTGTGCTTGCAGTCCAGCTTAACAGGTTGAGTCCTTCACTTCACCTCTTTAGCCCTGATTTCTCTTTTAATAATAAGTGGCATCAACTCATCTTCACTTCACCTCATTGGGTGGCTATGAGTGACGGTGGCTCTCGTCCTCGTAGTTCCCACAGACAATTCGGGCGCCCGTTGTATCAACAAGTTTCATGTTCACGCAATATGCGTTCAACATCTTCAAGGGCAGGAATTACCCACCAGATAGCATCCACTACGACAGCCTCTTCATCAGCAAACTTGAAGCTCGTACGTCCCCACATCCCTTTTTCCGACCCGCCGATCTCACCTCTGGCAATGCAGCAGGTGGAAGCACTGACAAGGAGGTTGAGTGGGCCATGTTACAACCTCGTCGCCTATGTCTGAGTTGGCACAGCATCGTCACATATGCGTGTTCATGTTCCAAGGACACACCAAATTCACACCCTCGATCATGTCAATGATCAGCGTAGACACGCACTGGGGTACTCAGCGAGGGGCTTACGACAGACGTTTGCATATGGCAGTGATACTTCAAGAGAGACATCACCCTGACGGACTTGCTTGTGAAGGCGTACTAGGCAGGATAGGGCAAGCAATATGGGGCATGCTGGGGTCATCTGATGAGGATCTTCCTGGCCATGCGATCTGCAACTCATTAGCGACACCCTGGCCATATTCAGTGGAGATATTCTCCAGCCTTCTAACATGCCACATTGCATGATGCGGGGACCTGGTGATCAAGGTGAGCAGGAACGTGTTTCCATCATGTTCTTCACTCGTCCAGGCAACACGAGGATGCTTCGTGCATTCATAGAAGGGAGTTATTAGATCGACTCGTCATAGTAGTCGAATTGCATTGTTCCTGCTGGCCCACTGCCAGCTTAGTATCCCTTATTGGCGAAATTGAGATCGTCGAGGAACCTCACCCATGTATTGAGGTCCAGGCAGCGGTATTGGCCGTGTGGGTCTAGAGGGCTGTAGAATTTCTTGCCGTATCTGCCGGTCGGTGGAAGGCTGTTTCCGAGTCGGGACCGCTCGGAGTGCCTGACTTATATTGTTATTACTTACTAATAACTTAGACTCCCGGTCTGTTTGCCCTTCTAGAAGCGCGATGTTCCGCGATTTCCCGCTGAGCTGTGGAGTTGCCTCAATCCATCGACGCGGTGATGCGCGTTGTCATGATATCATTCGAGAATAGGTGATGATCACAGCATAGTAAGGCTTCCACTGGCAGCTGCTCAGGGTTTGGATATACCCTCAAGACTCGGTGATTATATCAAGATGAGTACCCTTTTTTCCTTGGGACCAGAGAGACCCACTTCCAAAACAGGCGACCATTGCAGCGTACTGAGGCTTCCGACTCAGAGTCCGCCTGCCCAGGTACCTCAAAAGCTTGCCAGTTGTGGTCCTGGTGTGTAATCTCGCACAGACAATCCATGCACCGTAAGTCTCCACCACTGTACGTGAGTACTGATACTAACTTGAATGAACCTGTTTTTAGGAGGGCGAACTTCAGCCAGACTCGGAGGGCACGCCAATGCTCGAGGGGCATCCGTTCCCCTGGGCCCCTCAGCTGTACAAATAGCACCCGGAGGGCCCTTTGTCTGGGATGATTACACGATGGCTCCGATGCCTTTACCCCCTCCATCCAGTGATGGCTCCTTCCCTCCCTTCTCTGGCGACTTCCTTCCTCCCAACTTTCCTCCCCTTCCCTCCCATCCACCCTACCACCCCCCTGGTATTCCTGCTGTCGCATCTGTGGATGAACAATGGCTCAATTCAGCTGCATCGTGCCACTTGAGTGTTCCACCGTCCCAAAACCGGCGACGATATCTTGGCAATCCACCTTACCCTGGGCCTTACCCTCAGCCACAATCGAGTTCAATACCTTCAACGCCCACAAGTTCCCACTACTCTCATAGCCTGAGCCAATTCTCACAGGCTAGAGACTCTGAGCGCGGCTCTCGCTCTCAAAGTGACTTGCAAAAGGTGGTTAGCTATGCTGGCCACGCTCTTGTGAACGATATGGCACTCAATAGCGGGTGGCGCCATGCAAATGTTTCTACGACACGGGTTCACGCTAGGACCATTTGGAAGGATAAAATAACCGAGTGTCTCAATCAAGCGTGTGTCCACTATTCGTATCGTAAGCAACACTAACATATCACTTCATATGCCATGAGTATCTGACGTGTTCATCCAGCTCAATTTGTTCCGGACCCAGCCGATGAAAAGAAAATGGTGGTATCTCTGTCGCGCTTCCGCTCCAAAATGGTTGGGTTCGCAGAAATCTATTGTCAAGAGCTTTTAAATGTTGGCCCACACGCTTTCATTCCCGGATCTATTCCGGACCTAGCAGCGATGCAACATCAGGTTGACCGAATCACCGACCCCACAAATCCTGAATCTTTTTTTCTTCATAAAGTGAATCCCAGCGTAAGTCCTCTCTCAAATCAAATTCCTCTAACCACTAAAAGTTGTGCACAGGGTGTTGAACGCGTTTTTGGTCACCCCATTCTAGAAAAATTCCACCTTGATTGGTGGTACAAGCAAGATGCCTCCCCTATCAGACTATTTAGGAGCAACTATGATACGACAACCACCCACATGCTAGCTCTTTCCTGTACCGCGGTAAGTTCTGTCTTGGCAACGTTTATCATTATTCTGCTAATCATCTGCTCTGATAGCTCCTTTGTGGAGTTCACAGAGTATCGCAAGGTCGCTGCTCCAACAGCGGGGACCCGATTGATTTCTCTACAGATGTATACGCTGACCATTACGATGTTTATCATGATGGGATAGTTGCATGTCTTGAGGACGATCTATTTGGCCCGCTACTTAGGGAACGCCTGGAATGGCTGAATTCGCAAGGAATGTAAGTACATAAAATTTTCCACCCTGCTTGTCCCTGCTGACACTGTATGCTAAGGGCTCAAATGGGTCTACAAGGTGCAGCAACTCAGAGTTCAACTCGACGACTTCGACCAATCGTCATCCCCGCTGCAGTGGCAGCAAGTGTCAGAGCGTCTGGCAGCACTGCTGATGCCCCTGACCAGGCATACTCGCCAGTCGTGGTTTCCGGGCCCTTTGATGCTGTTGCGAGTACCAGCGTGTGACTGCCGTTTATTTTCTGCTCGCCGGCAACCGATCCTTGAATGTTGAACCCCACTGGACTCATGGGGCGATAGTTATGAAAATGTTCTCTATTTATATAACCTTGTAGTCCGGCTTTGTACATAGTGCTGCATCTCGTTGCTGCTTCAAGTTCTCATTGCTGCTTTGTCGATAGTAATCTAGTTTGTTGAAACATGCACCCCTGAGGGATTACAAAGTTGGTTTGTCGCGCCTCAGGCTGACTACATGCCGAGAGTAATCTCCACGTTTTTAGTAATATGGTGAGTGATCCTGACTGAGGGTCCGTTGCCTTCGGTAGACTAGTGCGATCCTGGGACCAGCCCTTATTCCTGCGTCTACCGAGTGGTCGGGACCTGGTCCTTTGCTTTTAGCCTCTTCTTGCTCTGGTAACAACTACATCCGGTATGCTACATGGTTTCCTAGTACCACACCGGTGAGCACATCGACTCGCATCATGGATGATTCAGAGTAGTACTATATAAAAGCGTGGTTAGATGGTGGGCTCTGGCCACTTCAATTCGAGTCCTACCTCACTGTTTTGCCATTACCAGTCACGCTCAACTTGAAGTTCTGATCTGCTTACTATGTCTCAACAATCTCTTGCCACTACTACATCTGTCCCGTCTCAGGCTACTGCTAGCCTCCAAGGCGGTTCTATGTCTGCACCTGGCAGCAGTGAAAATGAGCAAGCCTTGTCCAGAGCAAAACGCCAAATCAGGGAGCTACAAGATGCAAATGAGGAACTTCGCACAAGCAAGGAGGCGAGACGAACGTAAGTCTTTGAGAGTTCTATCCTATGTATTCAGGTTGAATAGTACCCTAATTATTTCTAGAAAATCTGACAACATCATTAAGAAGGGTCGCGCCTTCAGGAGGGTAATAGCTTTATTCGATAACCCTATTGACCTTGTCCGAGAATATGATCGACGGGCAGAGATTGCAGACCAACTTGAAGTTTTGGATAACGACACAGTGGAGGAATTTCCACATTCTCCTGGGTACGTGCCGTCTCGCTTGGGCCATCATCCTTTCAACCACACTAACCTTTCATAGTCACGACCACCTTTACCGAGGCTTTCAAGAATTCATCAGTTTTTTTCCTTGGATGAAGTCCAAATTAACAGATTGCGAACCAGATGAGCTCGAGAAGCTGCTCAAAGAGGTAAGCTCAATACTTGTCAATGGTTCTTGTATTTGCTTCTTAATACAGTTCAGCTGCGACGAGGGGGTGATCAGGCTCGTGGCGATGATGCTGCTGGCTTGAAAAAAGATGTTTTGAACTGGCTCATAGATCTTCATGCCCCCATTATTCCCCCCATTTCGCCACGCATCAAGTCTGATCGCGGCCTGGAACACGATGTCACTGGGCGTCTTCTTTGTCCCATCGAGTACAATTGGGATGATGCTGAGTAAGTGTTTGGATTTCTGTTCATCCATCATGCCGCCCCTAATAATTGTCAGAGTCAGGAAAAATATACGTGAACGCCACCCTCAATTCTTAGTAACCGAGGAGTCCTGGCCAAGATTTCTGTACGACACAGGGTATCAGTATGATCCCAACAATATTGAGAAGGGGTTGTTCAGATCGACATTGCTACTGAAGGTAAGCTTCAATTACTCCAGACCCAATGTCCAGACCTGGTGGAACAATACTGAATATAACCTGTGACAGGCATTCAAACAAATATTTACTTCCCCTTCTTCCGCTCATGAAGTTGACGCTGGTGAAAACTCTGAGACGCGGAGACAGACTCGCTCGACCACGGACTCGGACAAAAGCACACGTGACCATGTGGCATCTCTGATTGGAATGCGTTCTGTCAAGCCACGGGCCATTGCATACGCTGCAGTACAGGTGATGTCAGTTACAGAGGCGTCTGTTTGCATCACTGACAAATGTTACAGCTTCGTTTTGCATTGTCCAGCTTGACATGCTGGCGGATGATTGACGGCGACTTCAATGCCAATACTTTTCATCAAAGCATTGTTACCTATTTCGAAGCTCCCCCAGGCCCACTTGCAAAGAAACGAGTTCAAGAACTCTTATTATGGTGGGATAGGTACGCGATAACAACTCATTTCCCAATCCTGATGCTAATACTAACATGCAACAGGAAGGTATTTGGTGTCAATCGAGATATCCCTCGTTCCCGGGAAACAGTAGGATCCTCATCTGTCGCGCGGTTGGCCAGCCAGCGCATGTCTTACGAAGCGTCTAGGGTGTAATTGGATTCATCATCGTTTACTCGAGCAGTGAGTGGCACATTCGGGTGTCTATAGACTATTGTTAGAAATAGAGTCTCTTTTACTTCTTATATCACTGTACGCAAATCTCGAGTTGGGCCTTCAATTCCCTCAGCGTTTCTTCACTCTTCGTGATCGCCGAGCTCGTCCGTTTAGACTCGCACATCTGTGGCATCCAAGTCAGTGTCTGATCTGAGAGACCAGAAACCGGTCCGCCAGGCCTCTAGTCTTTGTCACATTCTACCATACCAACTTGAATGGGGCCCAACGGGCACCCATCCTCACTCAGTTCAGCAACATCACTATCCCCGTCCAATTATCACCTGACAAGGAAACAGTACCCCAGTTTCTTGAGCAAGTCAACCTCGAGTGATTCGGACGACAATGATCGAGTGTTCAAGTTGTCAGTCAACGTGGAATCCAAATCGTTCGGGAAAGAGCCTGGCAGCGCAAGCCGTATTATTACGGTATTAATGTCGAGTCGCAGATTCCGGTGACCGACGGGTCCGAGGATCGGGCTGGGAATATAATGGTACACAAGAGAGCGAGATTCGAGTGAACATGTTGCTTTTTTTCTATGTACAAGTTATGTATAACAGTGGCAATCTAACTCGGTGGAATCTTGAATGCAAGTTTAGGTCATGTGACTGACGCGTCGTTGTTCGCGACTCGCATGGCGGACGTGGTTGCGCTTATCTGCACTGGCAACCGCCTCCATGCTCGCAATTATCACTCACAAGGGCACCTGCCACCAGTATCATCGACCCGGTCTGTTTCAAGAATCCACTGAGCTCGTTCCCTATTTCCAGTTCTTTGGAATGCTCCACAAACATCTGGTCTCCAGCCAACTCCCAGCTTTACGTTGCCCATTCCTCGTCTATCAAAAGATATACGCCATCGGAATGTCTTCTTGAAGAAATTTATCAAGGATCCAATACCATGACATGCTTAGCAATGAAAGACAGAGGAAGCATGCTCTTCTTCGCAGCCGCTAACAAAGTGTGGTCACTAGACTGTACCCGCTCAGTCACGGTGCTCACCTGGAGAGGTCCTATCTTCTTTGGAACCCCACAAGGAAACCATCAAACGCATATCCATATCCAACGATGGCACTCTTCTGGCGTCCGTATCGGCTTCTGCCGCTGAAGTTCTGCGGTCGTAGGGGGCTGCCGGATAGAAAGCCCGCTACCTGTTGCGTATTCCACCAACATTCTAGGACGAAGCTCTTGTTGGATGTTGGACGGGATGTTGTTGTATACGACTCGATGAGGCCTTCTCAAGACCGTTCGTATCCTTGGAGGAGGGGATGTCATGGGTGTCGTGGCTAGTCCATTCAGCAAAACCCTCATCGCTGTTGTCACGTCCGATGGCGACGTGCGTCCGTCTTGATATCTTTCTAGTATATTGAAAACTGTCAACGTGGAAACTCGTCTTACTTGTTGTGCCTTCACCGCAGAGGCGCTGCTATCTATCTGGGCACTGAGAGCGGCAGACTCTTGATTCTTGATCTAAGGTCGCTGGAGAAAGAGCCAAAGTTGTTCACTATCGGGGATGGCAGTGCGCCCATCAAGGAGATCAATGCCCAGGTAAGCATTTCATTTCCGAGAACAATAGCCAAATATTCAAATTCACAGGCAAAAGTCCGAGTCTCACCTTACTGACGCCGTGAGCGTGAGGGCCAAGTCAAGTTCGACTGCAGGTCTAAAATCGTCTCCACAATGTCCTGCGTCCTCGGTATGAGCAGGATCCACTGTTGCTGGCCCTGGGGTCAAGTCACCAGAGCGTGTTACGGCTGCGACAAAGATCCGATGGGGAGGTGGAGTCACACCAAACAGGAAGCTTTTCTCTCCGGCGCGAACGCCACTATCCGAGACCAGAAACATGGCGCTTGGTGCACGGCCAGCGTCTTCGCGTTCTCGTATGCAACTTACCCTTTCTCACATTGCTCAGCATCTAACATTGATTCTGGGCAGCTGCCAGTTGTCTCATCGTATAAAACCTCTGCGGTTACATACTAGAGGCAAGGAGCAAGAAGAAACCCGTGTACGGTTACCTTCACCCGCATCCCCCGAACCAACAGCCTGAGCCTGAGATGCTAGGCAACACACCAAGCCTGCCTCGTTGTAGAAGATGGGACAAGACATTGAAACCCTAGGACTCGGACCTGCGCCGGAGTCCATTTCTGGACATTTAGCAACAATGCGAGTCCAATCAGGTCCCATGTGAACGGCGGTCCCAGTGACGAAAGCGGACGACCGAAAACCAGGTCACGTCGTGTCGTCTCCGAGTCTGTCGAGAGCGCACCCATGAGACGATAACTCAATTCCATTTCAACTCGCTCATCTCAAAGCAAAGGATCGTCTTCGAGGGTTATTGATGGAAATTTTGCGGACACGCCACAGAAGCAAGAACGACGATCAGCTACGCCGGACAATAGTGACGATCGTGACTTATCCTCTCCCGAATTACCGAAGCGAAAGCCCCTTTCGCGAGTGCGATTGGCAGCGGTTTTGGCGTACTTGAGCTGAGAAGTCCCGAGGTTGCAAAATGGGCCAAAAGAGAGAGCCGGAAGGGGAAGGGGAAAGAAAAGGCTGTCGAAGGGAAGAAGACTAGATTCGCGCAAGACCCAGTCGGCGACGAATTGGAAGATGAGAAGGCCGTAGGCGGGTGGCAGGACGAAGAACGAGAAAAGGAGCTCTCCTTGCAGGTGTCACCCCGTCGCCCCACTGCTCCGCCAATATGGCTCCAATCGCCGCACCGCAAGTCGGCCACGAATATAAACATGAATACGACTGCACAGGATTTCTTGCAGAATATTGTTCATGATGCCATGTACGACTTCCAGCGCGACACCAAGGCGGAGATGATGGGTTTACATTTGTGGAATTCATCCACAGAACCAGCCTCGAAGCCCCGCGAGTCATGGAAGACGAATTTGTCGTTGCTCTGGGAAATTAGTTGGTTCTCGATGTCGTGCATTCCGCGCTAGTATGCATTTGTTATGCACCTCCGAGCCAGGTCCGAGTCCAATATGTGGTGATCCTCACCCCCGTGGAACCCTCGACCTGGGTCGAATCAATCTAATCACACGGTTTGGTAAACCAGCCTTCTCGAGGTATCAAACTGGGCACGCACCTTGTTTCCTTTCCCATCATAGACGGTTTTCGGTAGTGTTACAGATCACGCGGAGAATTGTCGTCTTGCCAGCGTTTGCCCATCCAATGATAAGGATACTGAAGCAGCCAAATTTCTCTCGGATGTTCTCAAAACCGCCCGTCTCGTTTGCCTGCATATCTATATCTGGGTTCCAAGCGTGAGCTGATTGTTGAAGAAAATGTGGAACGTAGAGTTTCAGCAGTCGTCACGGTGAGGGGATGTGGAAGAAGCGGACGTCGATCAGATTTCCATCTACTTCCGACATCCGCTTCCGAGCGGCAGGTCGGCCGGTCGGCGGTGAACGTGTTGGTTTGATCAGCTTCTTCCGGCGGTCCAATACTGGGGGAGTCACTTCGCCGCAGAGTGGCCTTGACAGTGCGAAACCTTGCCCGCGTTCAACATCAATCGAGATCCCTGGAGTTTCTTGAAGTGGCCAACAAAACACGTAACATTGGGCACAGGAACTGCAGATTTTCAGAAATAAGCCAGCGACGGCACGCACTGGCACGTTCAAAAACGATTGTAAGTAGCACGATCTGCATGGTAACATAGTATCTCACTTTTGACTCCATTCACTGGCCGTGAACCGAACTCCTAAGGTTTGAATACAAATCTAGCTGCGGTCGCAAATAAACTGCATTACTTTATCAGTATCACCCTGCTTTCTACCGACTCCAGGATCGATGTGACTTTGTCCACGCGTCCACGCGCCTTTCGCCCTCGTTCATGTTGTACATACTCGGCGCGCAACGTCATTTCGCCATCCTTCATCCGAATTTGAACAGATTTGCTCGACATCATCGCCTCATCAAGACCTTCTCGTGGTCGTCGTGGTCAGGTCCAGCGGAGGGCTCACGAGAATCGCAATCGCATTACGGACACGAACAAATCGACGACCGAGAGCGTGAGATTGATCCGAGGCTGCTCCGAGGAACGCCGCGCCGTTGGGCATTGCGGTCCACGAACAAGCGAAGAGTAAGTGGCCGCGAGCGTCCACCTAAGCTAGCCATCGCGTCGAGTGCGTGGTGTTGTCGGATGGGCGGGGTACGCCGGCCATTTATCGTAGGACGCGTCCAGCGTCGTCAATGAGGCGAAAAGTTTTGAAGGTACATTCAATGAACAAGTATGATAGCCTGAATTGAAGAACTGATTGTACTAGGACAACGAGCCCCTGAGTCGGATTCGTCGTTTCCGAACTCGTACCGAGAGAGATGCCTGCAAGGTTTGTTAACGCCTTGGATCAAGATCGAGCTGAAGATATCGCAGCCGAATGGGAATTGGGAGAGGTCTTGCTAAAAATATTTGTTTAATTTTTGACATTTAGACTTATCCGAGAAACGAGCAAAATTGATTTTAACCCTTCCTCGAGCACGACATCCTCTCTTCTCTACTTCCTTGCCCTCGTCAACACCTTTCAGCAGTTCACCTTAGTCGGGTCCGACGCAGTGCTCTCAAGTAGCAAATGTGTTTATAAATGCGAGCAGAACGACGGCCGGGGCAGGCCTAAGCTTGCTCGCTGAGAATGAGGTACGCACGTCGCGGGTTCTTTATCAAGCAGAACGCATCTATTAGGCCAGCCCATACGCCGTTGAGCGCATCGGGTAGGCAGTGGGTCTGACGGGGGGGATGTGCAGTGGGCCATGGTCCATGAGTATCTCATTCTGGAAGAGACTCGGATGGAGCCACTGTGCATCAGTGAGCGAATACTGCCCTCTAACAAACCATATTGATATGCCCCAAATTATGACTCTGAATTTTTGGGGCGCCGTTCAAGTTTGACGAAGCGATCGTCACTAGCACGTGCAAATTTCAAAAAAAAAACATACAGAGGAGAAAGGCCATCAAATGTGCGCAAACCAGACTTGCCTTTCTGACGCGTACGCCAGCTTTGTCCATCTGTGCGAGCGCTAACTCCACAACAATATACGCTGTGGTGTCATCGGCCGGCTCTGCGCTGGTGCCATTCGTCCTGTTCTGCCCGCTGCAGGCCGTTCCGCCTACAAGCAGTTCATGACGGACCGCTGTCCTCCTGGACCCGAATATATGTCTGTCTCAGGTAATGCTCCTTGCCTCAGCATGACGCCGTCTCACATGGATATGATGGAATCCTAGCTTCGCCCTCTCATTGTCCTTCAAGTTCTCCAGAGGTTCCTGGATGAATTCCAACCCAGATCCCTTCCCCCGTATGATAATCACGTCAAAGCTGACCTCGTCGAAGACGCGACAACGACGACGAGACAGGGGCGCAACGCCAACCAGTAACGGAGCGACAGACCTCGTCAAAGACGTCGACGCGATGACGACGACGTGACGAGGGTGCACCGCCGACTGACAGTGCGACAATGACACGACGACGACGACGACGCGACGAGGAGCGACGAGGTGTGTACGTCCCCAGTGCCTCTCTGTCCCTCACTCACACTCCCCTACTAGACCTTGTCGAAGACGCGACAACGACGACGTGACGAGGGCGCAACGCCGTTCAGTGACGGAGCGACATCTTGACCATCATGGCCAACGTCGGTGCAGGATGTACGTCTTTTTTGTATTTTCGATGATCGTTTGTTCTGATCACGAGCCATCGAACAGCGGCATATGCGGTATGTTTCCGCCGTTGGTAAATGCCATCTCCAGCACTCACGGACGTGCTTGCAGACGGACATATTCGCTGTGCAGCGGGTGATTTACAATCAGACGTACAACTAGTTGTGGTTCATTTGACGGATTTTTGGATGGTGTTACTCATGATGGATTGTTCGTCCTCTCCATTTCATGCAGCTCATGTTTCGCCCGCCCTGACCACGCGACCGTCGTATTCATCCATCTCATCTCGCGGCTGATACGTTTCAGACCAATGGATGCTGCCAGTCATGTCGACGCAGATGCTCGGCTTTTCCATCGGTGGTATTCTGAGGCGGTTCCTCGTGCAACCCCCCTCGATGAGTACGGCGTCGCCTCCCCTTTTTTTCGTCGCTCACGTCAACTGTCCCGTTTGCAGTCTGGCCAGCCAACCTAGTGACAGGTGCGCTTTTCAACACGTTCCATACGCAGACGTACGCCGGGATGGGCGACCACACGGGGATCTCGCGCGAGCGGTTCTTCCTGTATGTGCTCTTGGCCAGCATGTGCTGGTATTTCCTGCCGGGGTATCTCTTCCAAGCGCTCTTCTACTTTTCGTGGGTGTGTTGGATCGTGCCGGACGGCATTGTCGTGAACCAGCTGTTTGGATACATGAATGGACCGGGAATGAGTTTGATCACGTTTGACTGGGCGCAGATCACGTATATCGGTGCGCGCTGGTCTTTGGTCGCGGTCGATCTCTATTTTTTTTCTGATTCGGATCGTTACTTAGGTAGTCCGCTTGCGACACCCTGGTGGGCCGAGGCCAACATCGCTGCTGGCTTTGTATTTTTCATTTGTCCGTCTCTTTCACGTTCGTGTTTTCCTTGTCGCGGTTCGTAGACGTCGTACCTGCAGGGGTCATCACTCCTCTCACCTATTACACCAATACGTGGTACAGCCAGTACTTGCCGTGCATGTTACTCTCCCTCGCGAGTTTGCAACCGCTGACGGCCGTCGTCGACAGCATCTCTTCTCGTATATCGTACGACAATACAGGAAAGCCATACGACCTCAACCGGATCATCAATGTGGACGCGTCGTTCAACATTACCGCGTACGAGCAATACAGTCCGGTGTTCCTTTCGTGCGTATTTTGCTTGGCCTAGAGTTCGATCGATGTCGATATATGCGCACCGAACAGTTCGACCTTTGCGCTCTCGTACGGCCTCGCGTTCGCGTCGATCACGGCGACGATGATGCACGCGTTCCTGTACTTCCGCAAGCAGATATGGACGCAGACCAGGCGGTCGATGCACGAGCCCGATATTCGCACGGCTCACGTACAAGTATAAGCAGGTCCCCGAGTGGTGGTATGCCATCATATTTGGTGCGTGCGACGAGGTCACGGTCGGTGTGAGATTTACGCGTGGTTGCAGTGGCGACATTTGTGTTTGGCATTATCCTGATCGAGGCGTGGCCTACCAAGTTTCCGATATGGGCGGTTTGCTTGTCATTGTCGATCGGTGCGTGTGCTTCGCGTTTGTTTGGGGTGTGCTGAGCTTGCTCGACGTAGCCTTGTTCTATGTGGTACCCATCGGCATGATTCAAGCTATCACCAACCAGCAGGTTGGACTCAAGTGCGTTTGTCGTCCATGTTTTGTCGTCCGCTCACGATGGCGTAGCGTGATCACGGAGTTGATCGTCGGGTAGTACGCGCTGCCTGAGAGACCGATCGCGATGATGATGTTCAAGATGTGGGGGTACATCTCAAGGTAAGGTTGGGGAGAACGTGTGCGTGGAGTTTGTCTGGCGACTCGTTGCTTGGACGACAGCGCTTACGTTTGCGGGTGATTTCAAGCTGGGACATTATATGAAGATTCCGCCTCGGTCGATGTTTTCGGGTCCGTGATCTCGGAGGCGTAGAGGTGTTGAAAACTGATTGGATCTCTAGGACAAGTAGCAGCGACGATGGTAGCGGGGACGGTTTAACTAGCCGTACAAGCATGGATGTTTGCCCACATACCGGACGTGTGCAGCACGAAGCAAAAGAGCGGGTTCATCTGTCATGGAGGTATTGGGACTGCGAGTACTATTTGGGGGGTTATCGGGCCGATGAGGGTGTTTTCGCCTGGGCAGATTTATGGGGGTGCGTCGTTCGTCGTGCACTGTTGAGAGGAGGCTGACCGATGGTATTAGTGCTGACGCTGTGTCCGTTGGCGGCATATGCGATTCATGCGTGGTGGCCGAATAGCTTCGTGCGCTACCTCAAGTGTGTTTCGTTTTTGGCTATCAGGCGATGTGCTGACATTGGCATTTGTAGCTTTCCGGTCCTATACAGTGATTCCGCCCGCGAGTGCAGTTAATTATTTACTGTTGGGTATTTATTCCAATATCACATTCGGAGGCGTCATTTTGGGTGGTGGGTCAAGTATAATTGTGCGGGCTTGCGGAGGTGATGACCTTTTTTTCGCAGACGTGTTGTCGGCGTTGATGGATACGGGCGTCGGGTTGGCTGTGATCTTCATCTTTTTCTTGTTATGGTATCCGTGAAAAGATGTCGACGTGATGAAGACGACGTGATGAGGGTGCGCCGCTGACTGACAGTGTGACAACGACGCGACAAGGAGCAACTAGGTGTGTATGTCCTTCCCTCTCTGTCCCTCACTCACACTCTGCTAGACCTCGTCGAAGACGCGACAACGACGACATGATGAGGCCGCAACGCCGACCAGTGACGGTGCGACAGACCTCGTCAAAATCGTCAACGCAATGACAACGATGCGACGAGGGTGCACTGCTGACTGACAGTGCGACAACGACGCGGCGACGAAGATGCGATGAGGTGCAACGAGGTGCGTACGTCCCTGCCTCTTTGTCCCTCATTCACTCTCCGCTAGACCTTGTCCTAGACCTCGTCGAAGATGCGACAACGACGTGATGAGGGTGATGAGGGTGAGGACGGATGCAACATGAGGTTGATCTCAACAGTACCTCATGGGGTACGTGCTGTCAGCTTCTCTAGTAATGGAATCCCATTTTAATGGGGGCCACCTGCCCCTACCCCCCTTATCATAATTGGCCTGTAAATCTTAAATCTCAATACATCTAAAATTTCTTCTGATGTTGTGATTCTTAGAAATATGTTCAAACAAGATAATGTTGCGATAACAATATCAAGCCATTAGAGGATTCTATATACAATATAAAATATATGGCAGTATTTGTTCAGTTTCCAATTTAATATAGTCTTGAAGCCAGGTTTCATTTCCTAACAATTATGAATAGATTAACAACCAATCTAATTATCATAAAGATGATCAACAAACTGAGAACTTCTATAACTTTCATATCATTATTCAGAAATTAAATAAATGCTATACTTCTGTCAGATTATATGATATGAGCAAAGATCAGCACACAGTGACTATATTCCATTGTTACAATATAATTAGAACACATGCACCATTTATGTGACTACTCTTCTATTTTGCACAGAGTGAGTCATAACAAACAACAAAAAGGTTCTTTCACAAGTTCTACCAGATTGTGAGAAATCAACAATCACATTGCTTGTTATATTACAATATCACATGCTGATAAGATGTTATAGTGTGGGCAAAGATCATAATAAATAAGTTTCAGCCTCATTGCTACAATATCATTAGAATCTTTATTGTGCCTAATATTACTATATCATATTCCCATCAGATGGGATAGTGAGAACAAAGGCCATAATATAGTAGATGGGTTCTACAATCATAATAACAATAGAAAACATGTAGCATCCACATCTTCATTATCTGATTTTACAAAGGTTTCTATCTTAAATCATGAGGATACACATTGAGAACATATACAAAGTTTCAGGAAATTGGTCATTACAATTGTCCTTAGTATTGCAATATCATATGATTGACATATGGTATAACATGTAAAAAGACTAAAATGTAGTAGTAGGATTCCATCATAAAACAATCATACCTAACAATGCTTATAAATTCCAATTTATATTAAGGATTGGGTCTCATGATAGTTAAAGACCATCTTTCTAGTTGTTATCAACAAGCTTTGACCTATATATGTCTGTACATGAGATTACCTTCCTGGTAATAATAATGATTAAGATTGTTGCAATTGTAGGGTTGATAATCACCTTCTATGATATTATCTAAATCTTTCAAATTCAGTGATGACGTCCCTCACTGGCAGGACCGCGTTGGACCCGTTCTCGGGACGGTGGGCCGCCGGGATGGGTCACGCACAGCCGCTTCATCGATGCCAAATACCGTTTGTAGATTCTGCATGCCAAATAATGTTGGTGGCATACGAATTTAATCCTTTCTTGATCAACAATCATCAATATGTACCTTCTATTTATAATGGCCTGTCTCATATGCGTATGCCAACTTGTCCGACTTCACGGGCACGCCGCACGACATATCCCGTTTCGGATCCCAACAATTCTATGACGCTTTGATCAACAACTGTCTGCGCGACACTACCCGCTCAAAGGTGTGTGGACAATCTTTCGCCAAGTTCCGATCGCCCGCCACCGTATCATTCAACTTGAACCATGATCAATTTGACCTGCGCATGGTTTGTTTTGTTTTGTTTTGATCCTATCCTTGATCATCGGCCGTTGATATTGTTACCATTGGCTTCTTATTATAAAGGTATGGGGGTTTCAACGCCAGTCCTTTCCACTCCTTCACAATGCTATTCATTACGATAACAATATTTACAGTCACCAGCAGACTGGTTGCTCTGGCCACTGCAAATCCTGTACCAAACCGGAAGGCGGATGGTATAATCATACCACTGACCAGACACACACCCTCCCTGAACAACAACAGCATTGATCTTGACGCGATCAGTTCTCATGGAACATTGGTCGAGGAGTGCGTGAAATGAACCGTTACATCCAATGCTCTCACGCTTTTTTTTTTTTAGGAAGATCCTTAGGGGCCTAGATAATTATGCTATGAACACGGGGACAATGCATCCTTTCTCTGTGAAACCGAGCGAGTCCGGACTTGAAAGGCGTGGCGCTGGCTTCCCGCTGATAGCTAGTCAATTTCATAGTATATGGAATGCCGAGATTTCGATTGGCACTCCTCCCCAGACCTTGAAAGGTAAATTCTGCCAGTATCATGCCGATATATGTTCACCCTCATCTGCATCACAGTC
>JBBPPW010000134.1:0-23726 GCA_038092215.1 Leccinum broughii | reverse complement strand
ATCGCCCTCGATGGAACCAGGCGTTTCTGAGCCGTGGTCAGTTCTAAATAGCTTGTGTTTCTTGGAATCTGGGCTTACTTTTCCGTGAATTCCGCCAGTACCAGCCGGCCAGTAAGGGGACAACCAAGATAGACCCTGGAAACAGATAGCCGGACATTGAGTGGGAAACGGGTGAAGAAGGTGGGTACGATGGAGGTGGGTAGAAAAGCGAGTTGTCCCTTTGGATCCGTAGCAACAAGTTGAAGGGCTTGACTGAGTGCTAGCCTACTAGGCTGTTCAGTGCGAAAGTCCTGTCAGGCATTCGTCAGTCACCGCACCCCCGAGCCTGGGCCACGCAACACCGTTGCTTCAACCTGCGGGTGATAACGACAGGCCTCGTGTCCTGCAGCCTGGCTTCCCAACTTCTATTCAAAAATGCCAACCAACCACGGCCCTTGGATAAGTGCCTAAAGGGACGAGACCCCGGATCATAGGGCATGAGGGATCATGGGTATAGGGTATCATTGCCTCTCTGGTAATGAGTCCCTTGCGGCGGGTGATGAAGCTTAAGCCTCGGAGATTAGTGGGACCGAACATTGCAAAAGTGCCGGCTTGTCTTCTGCTGCTTCTCGAAGCTTCCTATGGATCCTTCTTGATATGGTGACGCGGCTGCACATATGTAGTCCTGACGCTGACCTGGTGCTTGATTCAGAACGTCATCACCAACTTTAACTTTACAAACTGGCAATGATCAAAAAATCACCTGCCCAGTGCCGAACTGTCAATTTTTGCTGCCGTCGTTCCTACGGACGACCGCCAGGCTTCAGAGTTTGCCAAGGGCCAGAGGAAGCTCAGCTTGTTCCGAGTGACCCCGAGTGAGTCGCTCAGCCTTTCAGAGCGTTCTCCCACGACCCCAACTCGGCCCGGGCCGGAGCGCTGGCAAACGATCGATCCTGGCACAGTTACCCCGGCCGGATGTAACCAATCTTTCTCTTCTTGGCCCACCACATTCGGACACGACAGCAACTTGCCGCCTCCGACTAGAAGCTATGCGAAAGAAAACGTATACAGGGGTAAACCCGATGATACCTATAGAATATCATAGAACCTACTGTAAGACTACAACACATCCAGTTTCGCTTGATAGATAGACCATTAAGAGCCGAGCGCCCACGACGATACAACATCCGAAACCTACACTAGTTGCCTGGAAGTTGTCGGCACCCTGTGTTATTGCTGATAGCGACGACACAAAGAGCACCACCGAGGTTATTCAGATAGCAGGGTTTGTCCGGATGGCCGTCGGGGGTAATCAGTACCGTCTTCTCGAAACACAGGACCGCTTCATCAAGATAAGCGACGTTGCGACACAGCTGAAAGCCTCTCTCCAACGCGATACCGAGGTTATTGAATCTGCTAGGCTTGTCGAAGTAGGAATCTGGAGTCTCGCGTGCTGCCCTTCTCAGTTTTGAGATGAGCAGCTCGAGCTTGTTGATCTGACTTGAGTCTTTCAGTTGGATGCATTCATAAGTCTGAAGCACAAGCTCCGCAGCATGGCGTTCATAGGTGCCTTGGCCGCAGATATCCATGAGCCCATTGAGCCGTTCACATAGTTCGCCTTGGATGGATACTTCGTGCCCTGATGCGTAGTAATATAAAAGGGCTTGGGATAGATATAATAATGTCATGGGCCTATCTGGATGATCACCATCGCGCAATTCGAGTGCTTGCCGAAGGTGCGAGGTAGAGTTATCGAAATTATCGCGTGTGCCACGAATATGGTCACAAAGAAATAGCACTTTGCCTAGGTTCGACAAGGTGGCAGCGCGACACGAATTATCCGATGGGCAGTTCAAGCGTTCTGCCTCTTCAAAATGCCTGATAGAGGATTTGAGGTCTTCTTCCCTATGACTTTTGTAGTAACGAAGGAGAGCATGCTGTCCCTTTTCAGTCTCATCCACGAGTTTTTGGGGCGCCGAACACTCCTTCTGGTCCCGTGAAGGAAAAAGCTCTTTAAAAGAGCAGATCATAACAAAAAATTGGATCACTTACGATATCGTCGACCCGACCCGACATCCAATGATCACCATGCCACTCTTGCACGCAAATGAGGAGCGATAAGGATGGTGATTCGGACTCTTTCCCTTCAGAATATGTGAACACTGTAAACGCTGTAGTCATTTGAATACCTGCAGCACAAATGAAAAATAATGCAATCCTTACGACCAGTTCGCTCAAGCAAATCGCGTACACATATGTCCAATTTACCGAGGGTTTTCCCTCTTCCTAGCACAGGGGAAATTTCGAAAGTCGTACAAATGGCCAACCGGATCTTGGTGGATTGGTCCGATGGCCTAAGAGTCATCAATACAGGCAATTCAAACAGGAAGATGACTTGATGGGGATCGGTGACGCACAGATGGATTTGGTCATCCCAGTGGATAACGTGATCGTAAACCAGTGCAGGTTTACTTTTAGTCCGGGTGGACTTGCTACCGACGTCAATGCGAACAAAGAATTCAACAGGAACAAATCCAAGGCCGGCAGTAACGTTTTCAGCACGCATGTCTGCGAGACATTGTCAATCTGGAAAAGCATGATGACAATGAAACATACGTGTGATGACAATCTGCGAATTCCCTTTCGCAGAAGAAGGTTGCGAACATTGAGATTCCAATTTGTCATGCGCATCGTTGGTTTTCTCGCTAGCGATGGAGCCCGGTTGGTGCGTTGAACGGCAGTGACTTAGTGAGAGGAAACCTACAATCGGTTCCGCAGATAAACAACTAAAAGAAGCTTAACAGCAGCTAAAGAGATAGAAACAGCATACTTGCCCCCGTCTATATCAGGTTCGCATGTATACGCGCTTTCCACATACTCGAGGAGTTCACTTTCCACTATTACCTTCGACTCAGACTAGGCAAATGGTCAATACGCGAACATTCAAGACATGGATGCTACACACCTTTTCCAACATTTTGATCCAAACGTCATCATGAGAAATGACTACCCTGGCTCTGGGATTCTAATGAAAACGATCAGTGTCGTGTGCCATCCTCAGTACGTACTGCGAACCTTTTTCAATACATGTTCATTGATGAGGTCCAGATAATGGGGGGGCTATAGAACGAATTAGTCGCCTCAAACGGCGATCGAATGATTATGGAGACCTGAGATAGTTTTGGACAGTACTCGATTCCTATTTTAAATCAGCTCAGCCAAATACTGTCCGAAATAATGAAATGGCTTACTGGCGAAGCGTGGCAACCACTCAAAAGACACACCAAGTAAATGATATACCAGATACGCAAGAAACCATTGAGCCAGTGAGATCAGAGAGCTTTTCCATCCTCCAAGGCGCTCCACAACGGCAATCTTTTCCACTCTTCTGACTGTTACTTTGAATCCTTTGATAAAGACGGTTTGGTTCTCGTGCTCGTTGTTCCTGAAGGACGAGTGGTGAATCATGGGGAACTCGCATCGCCAATTGTATGCCAGGGATCCAGGATCGTTCCCAGTCGATTCTTCTACAGTGATGTTTGCACCATGCTGACGTCCACTGAAGGCTCCCAAAGTCCACAACTTCGTTTTGTACAACCCGGTGATTAGGTAGAGGGAGTTGAAGTTCTTGTGAACTGAGTCACACCAACGGAATGCTTGTTCAGTGGCAAGGTCCCGAAGCTCGTCTAATTTCCGTGGGTCCTGGAGCTCATGCAGCGTTGCACCTAATGGCAGGATGAGTATGGCGCCTGCATCAGATTTCGCAGTGAATTTGTAATTGCCAAGACTGAAAGTGGTGTGACAAATTTACTAAAATTCAACGCGTTTACACTGGTATAAATGCACCTCTTTTGGCTTATATCCTGCTGAACACCGTTGAAGAGTACGGTGTTTGCAATAGCGGCATCGTCGATGATTATCTCCTCGTCAACCAGTTTGAACTCGGACTTGGAAGGAACTTCAGGAGGTGGGCGCCAGCAACGTGTGTTGCAGAGGACCACAAATTTGCCATCGGAGTTGCTGTTGACGTACCCAACATCCCCAATCTGAAGGCCCACCGCATCACCGTCTTTGCTTGGACGGGGCATGCGTAGTGGGTATCCGAAATGCTGTCGCAGGTTGGCTGCGTACACGCCTTGGTAAGTGTCATTCATTTAGGATGATGTCTTTAGAGTGGTTGGACGGTTTATGGGGAAAGCAGAGGGGGTTTAAATTGTTCAGAGAGCACACGTTGAAGTAGCACTATGAGCCCTGGCATGTGTCTACTACATAGTGCGCCTGCCACGCTGCCTCATCGTGCTTCGTCATTTTGCTGTTCTTCGCGCACCATTCCGAAGTTCTCGAACTGTGGCCGCTTTCAGGCCTTCAAACAGCCCCTTACTGTATCCGTCATCCTCACCCATCATCGTACACACGACATACGACGTGCGAGTATAGTCCATTATAACCCCTACTGTAGTTTGTCTCGTGTCCCACTTAGATCTGCGATGTACGTTCTCACTTCATACTTGGCATACTATGAGGTTCTAGATCGTAACTTCAGTACGGCTGCATAATATGATTTTCTCCTGTTGCATTTAATTATTGTTGATCACTGCACGGCGTTGACGCACCCTAACAGTTCGCCTGGAGGGCCGTGCAATGTTGGTAGTACATATTACAGTTTATTTATTTATTTTTTGTACTGTGGGTATAGGCTGGAAAGAGAGAGCTACCGTGAATGGACGGAAGTGTGGAGTGTTTGGCGGAAAGTTGCGTAGTACTACCCGCCGCCGTTCCCATACTCCGACCCCGGGGAAAGGGAAAGCCTTGGGTGTGTTCGCGCACTCTGGGGGAGGAGCCACGAGGCGTCGAGAACGAATCTGGTCGAGACCAGGGTGAAGAGGGTTGGGCGCGAGCGGCCGGCAGGACAGGCGAAGTATTCGGTACTTGTGAGTGTGATGGCCCATCGGAAGGGGTGCCTACCGGCGACCGCGTGCGCGTGCAGGCACATCGACTGTCAGCGAGTTTCAAATTAAGCATGGATAATCGGAAAAATTTATGTTAAATCAAACTGGCCGGGGGATGTGCGGCAAAGCTCTGCCGTCGGCACAAGGAAAGGTCAGGCAGGAGGCGTGCGGCGGGTGGAGTCGGACGGACTCGGAGATCATTAATCATTGACCATGAACAAACCATGAGGCTGAAAATATGATATCCATTGATCTGGACTTGGTCAAAAAGAGTGTTTCTTGTCGACCACATGTTCCTAGTGCCACATGCCAGCAGGAGTCTGGGTCAGGAAGTTCGGGGTACCCCTAGAATCGCCGTCTCAGAAGCGCGGTAGCAATATACTACACTGATGATGACAAAGGCGGGCATATAACCATAGTCTATTAGCTCATAGTCAAGATTCCATACTGAGAACGTGACAGTTCCACTTCACTATTTCGAGTTGAACCAACTGCCGCCAATATCGTCCCAACGCGACTCTTAGTACTACATAACAAGTGTAATGTCCGAGGATTGCCATCCACCAGTAGTATGTCTGATCGATGCTTATAATCCTCCAATTGAGCCTCTTTCCGACTTCTCCAGGACCGGATCGAGCGTAGACAAGGGCCAGTCGAGGTTGACCAGCGTGCGCTGGTCCGCAAAATCCTCGCTCGCTACTCATACGACTTTGCCTGTAAGCATCATCGTTGTTTGATTCTTTGGAGAATTCACATCATCGACGCCATTTTCATTTGCTCGTCTGGTCATTTCCATCAGTGTTCCGTGAACTCCTTCAAAACGCTGATGATGCGAGATCTGACACGGTCGTGATTCGTTTTGAAACGGCGGCGGGTAAGACATCTAATGTGAGAAAACATGTTCTCGTATGGTACATATATACTTGACGTTTTTCAGGCTGAGATTGTAAGATACACCTTTCAGAATACTGGCAATCCGTTTACGAAAAAAGATTGGGACCGACTCTCGGAAATCGGTGTGTTATTTAGTTCTCGGCGCATAGGCTTGCATGTTCAACACGCTCTGTCCAGCCCATAGCAATCCCGACTCAGGAAGAGTCGGCGTATTTGGTGTCGGTATGTCATATACGCCTAGAATATAGTGATTGAACAATAATCTGTTACAGGTTTCTACAGTGTATTCTCTATAACTGACTGTCCTGCTGTATTTTCCGGTGGTATGTCCCTTTTTTTTTGGTATGCGTTTGATACTAAATGGTCGAAGGATGGAAGATGGTGTTTGACTGGCAAGATGAAAAGGGTCCAGTGAGGCGTTGCTAATTTCAACCGACTATAATATGCTCAATTCAAAGCTAGTTACACTACAAACTAAGCGAGCACTCCAAGTCCACGGACAAGAAGGGCGCAACTATCGAGATTCCGCTGAAGGAGCCTGCTGAAATGCCGGAGATAGATAATTTTTTTCGATTTCTTGCGACGTCGATCACTTTCATGGCATGCCTGAAGAACGTTGAAGTTTATCTAAATGAAGATTGCATTGGCTGTATCAACAAGTCTGAAGACGTCGATGACCATATCACTCTTCCTATCATGATGGAGTCTGTTGGCCTTTCGAAAATGATAAATGTGAAACCGCTTAACCTTCAACGTCGTCGTGAGTATTGTTCAGTTGTAAGGTGCTTTTCTGACTGTGGTATTGGTCCAGAATTCACCATCGAATACTTTGCAGACCCTACTAAGAAGCAGCCAAACATGGTCTCCAAACTAGGTCTAAGTGTATTCAGCATCGAGGCTGGCGTCAAGATGGACAACAAACTCTCGAAGGAGCTAGAGCGGTGTATGCTTAAGAAACAAGCGTCTCAAGTCAAGTATAGGTTGATATACGTGAGTTCTGTCGTTTCGGTTACTTGATGTTTGCACGCCTATAGATCGAGTACACTTAGACCGGAAAGGAGGACTATGATAAAAGCTTCACGGATACAGAAGACGGCATGATATTTCAAGAGCTTCGTGCCGATTTGAATGAGTATGATGTACTCCGACGTAAAATGGACCTTTTGACTGACCCGAAGCTAGGGCACTGCATTCGAAGATCTTCATTGTTAGTGCACCTCTATCCTCCGGATTCCTCCCTGTCCATTGGATTTATTAACGCGATTTCCCAGGGCCATTCTACTCGTCAAACAACAGGTATCGGAGGCCACATGGAATCGCAGTTTATTCCAACCATTGAGCGTGAATCAATAGATCTAGTGTAAGTTATTTATCTTTACACCTTATTCAAGGTACTCATCTCAGACCCTAGGGAGAAGAACGTTGCTGGTATGTGCCTCGATGCATTTTCAACAACGAAGGCTAAGCCTCCATGACTTGCTTAGTCTGGAATCATTCATTATTGTATCTCGGAAGCTTCCTATCCCGTGTCGTCTACGAGTTGGAACTTTCCGATATTCAAACAGCTTGGATCAAGCTTAGGGAGTCGGAAGCCTCTAAAACCCCCAATTTCAGACCGCTGCACCAGCGCTTCATCCATGTTCTAAAGTTTTTTGCCGTTCGCCCATCCACTCCCTCACCAAAGGTTGCAGAGAAGCTACGCGTATCATTCTATACATGTTCTACATCCCCACTGAGGCTTCTCTCTTCTGTTGGCGTACGGCAAATCTCAGACATCAGACTACATGACAATCTCTGCGAGAAGTTCTTGAAGGACGTGCCGATGCTTTCATCAGACTTCAATGATTTAGCAGCGGATTTCGTCAAGGCACAGGTAAGCAAGCAGGAAATACAACGCATAAAGCCTTCGGATGTCAAAGATGATCTGCAAAAACACGCTCTGGATTGTTCGAAAGGAGAGCTCGTTGCCTGCCTCCGATGGATACTCCGCGAAGCCGTGGGAGCACGCGATCTGTTAAAAGTGGCTCGTTTTCGAGACGCAAACAATATCGAAGTCCCACTCTCGTCCATACAACACTTTATTTATCCCAGAAGCGATGGGACTTATATCCCTCTGGACGGACCACTGCCCCGTTCGGTCTTGCGCCACCAAATCACTCAATCAATTGCTCCTGCAGAACTCGAGAGGTTCGGATGGAGAGAGTTCACCGTCGTGGACTGGATACTTCACATCTCTGCTCAAGCTATTAGATTGGACGACGAGGGAAAATACGACTTTACTAAATCTCCCGATTGGGCTGAACGTGTCTTACACTGCGTATCTTCTGCATGGTCCTCTGGGGGTGATATACGCAAGCGGGCCGCGGATATATTCAAAACCGAGAGGTGCATTCCGACAACGCATGGCCTACGTATCCCAGAGCAATCATGTCTTCCCAACTCGAACATCACGAGATTCGATAACCTGGATTTTCCAATGGTGCAGCTCCCTTCGGGCGATGAAATCAGTGAGGGGATGGCAGAACTCCTTATCACTCTAGGTGTAAAAAAACACCCACCCATCGAGCTCGTTTTAAAACAGTAAACTCTTGCATTTCTTTTGCGATACGTCCGCTAAACCTACATTTTCAGGGAGAAGTGGAAAACATCCGCACTAATCGACTATCTCGTCCGCATGTTCATTAGCCTCAGCGATTCCGACATTAAGCAGCTGAAGTCATGTTCCATTTTCGCCCAGAAGGGTAACAGTGAGGATGATGGCAAAACGAGCTTTCGAGTCAACCAACTCTACCCACCAACAGAAGACTTCAAGAAACTCGGTTTGCCTCTCATTGACTGGGGCGGGAGTTCAGAATGGCACGCGGATTCGCCTTGTAAAGGTATGTCCTTCGCATCAGGCTTGAAAGTTGATTCGCAGCTGAAGCTTCGCTTAGAGATCCAACTGCTTTATCGTCTTGACTTAAATCGCTTCCCACCGCTGGAGACAATCATTGTACTGTTACAGGACGCCAAAGTCAGCCTGAGGGAATTCGCCTTCCAATACTTGTGCAACAACCTTCGAGAAAAATACTCGGATTGCACCTCCGAGAACTTTCAAAACACTGCTTTTATACCCATGGAGAATATGGACGGTATTGGTCTGGGAAAACCAGGGGAAGTGCGTGACACTGATGATATCTGCAAATTTCATCCATGATCCTGAGCGTGAGCGTTACTCCAGGTATTCCTCGACAGGCGGTGGAAAATGTTCTATCTTCCTGTCATACGGCCCGGTTATCCAGAAAGTATACTCGAAGATCTAGGAGTTCAACGTCACCCCCCCTCTTCTTTACTCCTCCAACAACTAGAGAAGTTAGCGGCAGGTTCACTTTCCCGCGAAGAGATTGCTCTGAGCCAGTGGTTTCAAATTTTATCTGATCATGTTTCAAGTAGGCCATATCCTTGAATTGCTGATCGCTTAGAAATATTGACGTTACCCCAGGATTTGAGAAGAATGAGCTTGATCGCATTTCTGGTTTGCGTATAGTCCCTCACATCAATCGCAAAGGCGACCAAATGATGCTGACTCCTGTCGAGTGCTACTTGGGACAGAGCATGAGCATGGGACATGACTTATACCAAAAGCTGTTTCACTTCGTCGACCTTGAGGCTGGAGAGAAATTTTTGCTTGCTTGCGGTGCAAAGCAAACACCCACCAAAGAAGATGTTGCGATCAAGCTGAGCGACGATCCAGAGCGGTTTCTCAATCTCGCTGGAGGTCACAAACAGTGAGCATATCCTTACATCCAGACTATCGGTCGTTGAGAAGGACACAGATTCTTGCAAGAGCTCCGTCACCTTGCTTCCGAGCACACTCGTATTACCAATGTGACTATAGGAAAAATGAAGATTCAGCCTGTCTTACTCGGAATAATAAAGAAGCCGAAGGACGCCTACGTGTTGAAGGAGCCCAAAGAGATTGTCATAGTTGATGATGAACGAACCTTCCAGCTTTTTTCTGACTCAATCATTGCTGCACCTCGTAACATGTCTCCCGAACTTGAAGGTGACGACATACTTTAAGTTTCTCAAAGGACTTCACTGATTGAATGCGAAGAGTTTTATGAGCTACTCGGTTGCCAACTCCTGACAACAGCTATTAGAGACCAACCCGACCAATGTGACTCGGATGAAAGAGAAGATCCAATGATGTGCAACGAGTATCGAGACTTGGTTCTAGAAAGGCTACCCATATTCCTTCACAACTATCCGCGTCCCAAGCCTGGAACTCCGGCTGTGCGGTTTTCTGGTGCCAATGCTCTCACTGTTAGGATCTGGCAGGAGCTATCCGTCTCTAAAATTCTTACAGTTGCAAGGAACGAAACTACGAAAAAGAGACCTGTTTCTGCGACCACGACCTACAAAGAAAACACAATTCATCTGTCGCTAACTTATGGTGTAAAAGAAGACAAACATGAGTAAGTGCCTTCGTAGTCCATTTCTTTCGGCCATTCAGACCTGAAGGATGCAAAAAGCCTTGCGGTGTCTCTATGCAGAGCATTTCTTGGTACTGAAAACCCTCCCGACGTCGAATTCCTCACGAATTGTCTTTGCGAGAGCCTCGATGTATTGAAGCGAAGAGGGTACGAGGGTCAGTTGGATTTGTTCGAACTACTGATAACTAATGCAAGGCTGACATATCAATACATAGTCGATCGGAAACATCTCACCAACTGGGGGCTGCCCTGCCCTGTGAACAATTCGACGGGGCAGCTCTCTATGACAGAAGCGGACCTGGATTCCACAACTGTACACTTTCAATCCACCACAAATCTGTCTTGTTTGGGTACTGAGCATACATCCCGCTCACGCACTGTATCTCCTGCGCCGTTTTCCTTTCAAATGAGTACCCAGAAGACTGCGAAGGGCAAAAAAGAAATGTCTTGTGACGTGCGCAAGACGGGCCCCTCTGGCACCTTGACTCCCTTACTTTGCCAGTCTCCAGAGTACGTTTTGTCCCTACGATTGTACTGATGCATCACTTATGCACCTTCCAGTCTAGTGATGCATCAGAAGCATATAGGTGGGCGAAAATAAATTCCAGCCCAATGTTTTCTTACAGGCTGAACAGAGTCGACCATCGGGGCAGCGATCCAGGCATGTGGATCTGGACAAAAGATGCCACTTATTAGCCACACTGATCCGAAGGTGAACAAATTCCTGAACAGCTACTGTGGTGTTTCAGCATTGGTCGATGATTTAAAGTTTTTTCGTGAGCTCTTAATTCTTCGTCTCATTTTTCCTATTCATGGGATGGCTAGGCCGAGTGCAGGATGTGGAAGTCTATGTCGCTCAAGGTAATCTCCATGGCTCGACGGTTTGTTGGCATACTCAACGTCCAACAGACTTTCCTAACATCAATGCGAATAGCACCTGGGTGCCAGAACCGCTCAGTTGTTTCTTGGTCATCATCCAACATGTTGCCGCGGTTTACGGTCTCTCCACAAAGTCAATTCGCATATTCTATCACGCTACCGCTGGGTGCATAGCATTCAATCACGAAAAAACCATCTACCTCAACCTTCAATACTTCGAGAAATGGCGTGAGTACGACCCGACTTGAATAGTGATAAAACTTAGGTCACTCCAAAAGACTACAAGGACGTCAGTGACGGCAAGCAACGACGGGCTCTAACATTGTGGTTCGTTATATTTGTTATTTTTCTGCGATATGGCTTAGCGAGCTATTTGAACCTTTAGGTTTCTCACCTTTGCCCATGAAATTGCACACAACCTCGTGTCAGGCCATGACTCAGAGCACGAGTTTTGGTTTTTGGCGATTTGCGAACAGTATATGGACAAGTTCTCGCAACGTCTGGTGTCTGTGTCCTCTTAAGGTAATCAATCTGCAGCAAGACAGCCTGAGGTCCTGGTGACTCGGAAGACGGTGAAACTATATCGGCGAAGCTAGGTTACGTACCATCATGCTACATACATCCAAACGTATAACACGATAATTATTATGGTCAGTCTGCACCTGGGGAGTCCTTGTGGAGTTCGAGAGTCGAAACCTAACGTTCGTGGTCATCCCCTCGGTGAAGAAAAGGTTCTCGGAGGAGGTTTACTTACAATGCACGCCCCCTCTAATAGGAGGCCTTTGTCGCCAGTCCAGAGGTCTGCGATTGAGACGGATTCAATGCGAAATATAGTAGCACTGTTTCGATATCTTTTCCTATCTTTTCTCCATAGGCGACATCCCTGAAGCTCAATCTGCTCGTTTACATCGACTGACCATTCACGCATAAGCAGGTTATCTAGAACCGCAGAGCGAATCTGTACAATCACATCGGCTACTGACAGGCGTTCTGAGCTGTGGGCCTCTTCACCGTTAAGGTGGTCGACGTCATGGGCGACAACTTGTGACTAGTCTGGTCACCAGACTAACTACATAATAGTAACGTGCAAACAGGCTTCAATCCGTCCCGTTTGCCTCGCATGGTATGCAGTTGCTGATGCAGATGTCCTACAAGTAGTAATCTAAAACAAGTTACGAATCATTGTGCTTCACAGTATGTAAATACATATATGTTTTCTCGGCCGAGATTCTGAAGTGCAGTTTCTCCCGCATGACAAACAATTTGCAAAGCTACGCAACGGTCCGCACCTATACTTACTTCCCACACTTGTAAGTCGACAAACTGGCTGCACGTTAGGTAACACTTACTAGATCTACTTGTTTATGGCACTTTTGTGAACACTGCGGTGCGCCCCGGTTTTTGAGTGAACTCTTAACTTTTCGTCTCGTTTTTCTTGCTTATGGGCTTCAGATGGTTAGGCCGAGTGCGGGATGTAGCAGTCTATGTTGCTCAAGGTAACCACCATTCGACAGTGCATTCGACAGTGTATTCGCATGCTGAACGTCCGATAGATTTTCCTAACGTCGATGCGAATAAACCGCTCAGTTGTTGCTTGGACGACATCATCCAACACGTTGTCATGGTTTATGGTCTCTCCACTAAGTCATATCGCATATGCTATCACGCTACCGCTGGGTGCATAGTATTCAATCATAATAAAACCATATGCCTCAACCTTCAATATTTCGAGAAATGGCGTGAGTTCTACCCCACTCAGTGAATAGCGATAAAATTCCAAAAGACTGCAAGGATGTCAATGACGGAAAGAAATGACAGGCTCTGTGACACATTGTGGTTCGTTATATTCATTCGTTTTCTTTGATATGGCCTATAGAGCTCTTTGAACCTTTTAGGTTCCTTACTTTGTCCACGAAATTGCACACAACCTCATCTCAGAGCATAACTCAGAGCACGAGTTTTGGTTTTTGGTGATCTGCGAAAAGTACTTGGACAGGTTCTCGCCATGTCTGACTCATCTGTGACCTCTTGAGGTAATCGTGTAGCAGGAATCTATCATTCAAAGTGCATGATGTATTGGTACACATTGTACATCAAACCAGATGGATTCGAACGGTATTCCCTCGGGCGCCAGCGAACCTAGGACCAGAGGAGAGAGAAAGGCGGTAAGTAGACAACCACGCATAGTCACTGGACGCTCAGGTTACAGTGCATGGCCGACGGGCCTTCTGAGACCCCAGCCTATACAGAAAACGAAAGTGTATATGCATGTCTAAGTTGTCTTCGAGCCCGAAAGTATACATGGCACTGCCAAAGATCATCGATCATCGATCATCTACCAAAGTGAACGAAAGGAACCCAAGATGTGAATGGAGCACCGGAGTCACGAAGACGCTGGATGGCGCAGTGCAATGCTGCTGCGGCCTCCGTACTGTCTGGAAACTGGCTGGCATCTCGAAAGAGGTGCTCGTACACGTCCCTCGCCACCTGTGGTGCGTCCTTGTCCTGTGACGACCACATCGTCCCGATGACACTACCATATCCGGCAAGAAGCATCCCAGCAGCGAGATGAACGGATTCTTCTGACAACGACTCATCTCCTTGTGCAGTCTGACAGGCAGAAAGGAATGCGAGTCCACCTTTGGGGCAGGATAATTGCATAATGTCCGAGAGCTTCAAGCGACGATGGTTGGTGAGGCATAGCCCGCTATCAAGCGGTTTGTCAGGATCCTGTATTCCGTGACATGCAAAATGGACCCAGTCTGTTTTCTTCAATTTCTCCACGACGTCCTCGACAGTGCCATCAGAGTTCTGGAGGGTTACCAAGGGAGATTTCTTGCATAAATCTCTGATGAAATCGATCTCATGCTTCACTGAAAACAGTGGTGTGTGTCCGTCTGTCGGTGGCTGAGGGACGACAAGTAGGCGAAGTTTGGAAGAAGGGGCATCCAAGCTGTTCTGAGGTGACCATGCGAGCGAACTCAAAGTTGGCAAATATGAAGATATGGCAAAATCAGAAAGTTTTGTGTCCGCCTCGGCTGTGTCATAAAGGCCAGCAGCGTGTATGGGTAAAAAGGAAAAAGGACCAGTCGGACACCAGAAAATACGGGTCATTTTATCAGTGCCAGATGGCGGACACTAATCTGGAGTCAGAATAGATCGACATTGAGACTTATATTAACAACTTACCGAAAAGCCGAGTGCCTGAAGAACGGGGTTTACAGCCTCATCCCAAAGGAGTTTCAGAATGAACTGGTACAACTCGTTCGGAGTATATTGTTGTGTGAGCCGTTCACTACCATCAGTGAAATTTCCATAAAGGAACAAATCGAGAGATAGTTGCGAGAGATCGACATCCCCGGAGGGAATGAATTCATAGAGGGCACTGCGGGCATTGCGGGAGAAATCAAGACGGTGCCGCTGGAGCACCTCGTGGAGCATTCTTCGCGAGGCTTCCATATGTGTAAAGCAAATTTCTGGAAGGGGGACGTGGATGACACTCTCTAATTCCGCCATAACTATCAGTGCATCACTTCTTTCTTTGCTGGCTGTGAGATAAACGACTGGTCCGGATATTGCCAAGGCAGCAAGTTGCTTGATCGTCTTCGAAAGCAAGAATCGGTCGAAACCTGGCAAGGACCGTATCTGAAGGAGGAGATTGTCTCGCCTGAGGGCAAGATCATGATGTCTTTGGATGTCTTTCTCGAGCAATCGAGTGTCAACAACTGAAATGTGTGCTGACTGGCAGAATGTGGAATTGTCACGAGTACTAGCACATTCTAGCAGCTCCTGCGAGATTTGTCCGAACTGACGAGCAAGGGCAGGATGCTCATGAGCCAGGTCATCAACTGGAGTGCGAAGCTGCTGTAACTGAGTCCAGCCAATGGAACGGCTTTGCTCGAGCCACTCGACAGCCAGTTCAGGATCACCAGTTTCAAGAGCGGCTGCAACTGAGTCACGTGTGACGTCAGCTGCTTCAACGAGTAGACGATGACGTTCAGTGAATGTGAGCCCGAGCCATGCCAACTGTGGGAGAAGGCCAAGAGCAGAATCGCATGCATCAAGGAGAGCCGTGGTATTTCCTTGAAGTTGCGCACAGGAAATCCAAGCGCGAGCGCCACGAAAGCGAGTGGAAGCATGACCAATGGAAGCACGACTGGCAACTGAAAAATTCAAACAAGCAGCAGACAGATCAGAAGAATCATGAGAGTGATTAAACCGGGTTTTAAATGCATCCCCAAGGCCGATCAATAAAGTTGGTTTTTCGGGATGGTCATCGGGAGTGAAGCTTATTGAGACCTCCTTTGTGGAAATGGACTTCATAATGTCTTCATGGTCGCCGAGACGCTCAAAGCGACTCAGTAATGAACTCCCGAGGTTGCTCAACCGAGCTGGCTTGTCTGGATGGCCGTCGGGTGTCAGACAGACAGCCTCCTCAAGCATCGAGATCGACCTGTGTAGATCCGCGAGGTCCCCGAGACGCTCAAAGCGACTAAGTAATGACTTCCCAAGGTTGTTCAACCGACGTGGTTTCTCTGGATGGCCATCGGGCGACAGACAGATAGCCTCCTCAAACACCGAGATCAACCTATTTAGATCCGCGAGGTCCCCGAGACGCTCAAAGCGACTCAATAATGAGTTCCCAAGGTTGTTCAATCGACGTGGCTTGTCTGGATGGCCCTCTGGTGTCAGACAGACAGCTTCCTCAAGCATCGAGATCGACCTGTTCAGATCCGCGAGGTCCCCGAGACACTCAAAGCGACAACGTAGTGAGTTCCCGAGGTTGTTCAACCAAGCTGGCTTGTCTGGAGGGTCATCTGGTGTCAGACAGACAGCCTCTTCAACCATCGAGATGGACCTATTTAGATCCGCGAGGTCCCCGAAACGCTGAAAGCGACAACATAGTGAGTTCCCGAGGTTGTTCAACCAAGCTGGCTTGTATGGATGGCCGTCAGGTGTCAGGCAGACAGCCTCCTCAAACATCGAAATGGACCTGTTTAGATCCGCGAGGTCCCCGAGACGCTCAAAGCGACGACGTGATGAGTTCCCGAGGCTGTTCAACCGAGCCGGCTTGTCTGGGTGGCCGTCGGGTGACAGACAGACAGCCTCCTCAAACATGGAGATGGACCTGTTTAGATCCGCGAGGTTCCCGAGACGCTCAAAGCGACTCAGTAATGAGTTCCCGAGGTTGTTCGACCGATGTGGCTTGTCTGGATGGCCGTCGGGTGTCAGAAAGACAACCTCCTCAAGCATCAAGATGGACCTGCTTAGATCCGCGAGGTCCCCGAAACGCTGAAAGCGACAACGTAATGAGTTCCCGAGGTTGTTCAACCAAGCTGGCTTGTCTGGATCGTCGGGTGTCAGACAGACAGCCTCCTCAACCATCGAGATGGACCTATTTAGATCCGTGACGTCCCCGAGACGCTCAAAGCGACGACGTGATGAGTTCCCGAGGTTGTTCAACCGACGTGGCTTGTCTGGATGGCCGTCGGCTGTCAGAATGACAGCCTCCTGAAGCTTCGAGATGGACTTGTGTAGATCTACAAGGTCTCCGAGACGCTCAAAGCGACGACGTAATGAGCTCCCGAGGTTGTTTAACTGAGCCGGCTTATCTGGATGTCCGTCGGGCGTCAGAATGACAGCATCCTCAAGCATCGAGATGGACCTGCTTAGATCCGCAAGGTCTCCGAGACGCTCAAAGCGACGACGTAATGAGTTCCCGAGGTTGTTCGACCGATGTGGCTTGTCTGGATGGCCGTTGGGTGTCAGAATGACAGCCTCCTCAAGCGTTGAGATGGACCTGTTTAGATCCGCGAGTTCTCCGAGACGCTCAAAGCGACTCAGTAACGAGTTCCCGAGGTTGTTCAACCGACGTGGTTTGTCAAAATGGCGATCAGGTGTCAGGCAGACAGCCTGCTCAAACATCGAGATGGATTTGTTTAGATTTGCGAGATCCCGGAGAAGCTGAGAGCGACTCGGTAACTTCGGGTTTCCGAGGTTGCTCATGCCGTAGTAGATTGAACTCTATACGAGGAGAATTTAACTATACATCTCAGTAAGAAATGTGTAAGGGTACGAAATTATCAGAGTAGCTTACCTCCAGTCGACGTGGTACGACTGGAGAAAAGTCAAAAAGATCGAACTAGACGGCAGATGCCAGCGGTGCGATGACCAAGAAAGGAAATCACGGGTGTGAAATTCGTGAGAAAGTGCAACCCTGTCTTACCGGAAATTACCGCTTTCACCGTCCCAGAAAAACCTTGCTTATCGCGCGCGCAGCGCGCACCAAGTAGGACTTATGTATGTAGTTTATCAAAATAACATTGATTCGTAGAATAATGAAACTGAGGCTGACTTCAAGCCCTGATTAATATCTTTGACTTCTGAAGATCTGACCTCTCACTTTGCAAGCAAGGTTTCTGCCGTTGCCATTGAACGGCGCTTCCCCAAGTATAATCAGTGTAACATAAGGATCCTAATCGTATCTGTTGTACCACTTGAACTTAAACTCGGCCCTCTGCACTCTGCATCAACGTAGTAGAGTTCTCCCATTTTCACCTCCGCATCATCCAGTAAATTGATGGGGATACCAAGGTTCACGATCTCCGCTTTCTTCCTTAAAAAAAAGACCAACGACCTCCCCTGAACGCCCTATCCTCCGTCACGTACATCTTCGCCTTGGGTTCGCCCTCGTCGTCCTTTTCGATCACGCCAAATTCTCCGAACCGCTCTACAGATCTCTTCGACTCGTGTCCAGAGGGAGATTCGTGACATAAACTTGGAACCGAGGAAGATTGGCTTCCAAGTCGTTCTTGCCCTTCTTACCCGCCACAGCCACGAGAGAGGGAGAGGTAGCAAAACTGTAGTCCTCTGGTTCCTTCCGTTTCTTGTTGCCACGCCACGGGCGTTGCGGGAGTCTAGCATGGGGGGTACGTTGCGGAACGCACATCGGACACCGGGGCAACCGTACCTCTTCATCGACGGCGACGACGGAATAAGCCACTTGTTGTCCGCGAAGAAGGTCCTCGTCTACCGTCAGTAACCAAGTCGTTCTTCAAGGGGATTGTCGAGAACAGAAACTCATGAAAGTTTTCCTATGAGAAAGAGACGATCATTTACAGGGATGATTCGCGACGGAAGTAACTAACAATGCGGCTAGTAAACAAGCGAATGACATCAGCATGCAGTATGGCTATACTGTACTCGATGAAACCTACAACGCTGCACGATCACGGAGGGGCAGACCCAGGCTGGACTTGATTACACGGATGTGGAGACCGGCAAGTCATGGATAATACCCTCAACAGTAAGAAATTTACTTGTTTACGTCTGTCCTTGATCCAGAGGTGCAGCGTTATTATTGGGACCATCAACTCGCAGAAAAAGATGGATTAGTCTGAGGTGCGGCAACGTCCGAGTCTATGATCGAAGGAGCAGGCAGTCCCGGAGCACGGAAAAAGCGATTGGATGGTTGTCAATGTCAGTCAAGCGAGTGCAGCTTCGCCACACCCAGGGTTCCCACGCAATGGTCCAGGTTCCCACGAACGGTCCCGACCGTTTTGGACCTTTTGGGAGCGCACGTGCTGTATACACGATCCCTGAGTCACGAGACGGCAGGGGAATTCTCGCTAAGGACGAAAATTTTGGGTGGCCATGTTGTGCGCTGCCCCCTGGGTGGGATTTTCCGAGCTCCCGCACCAGACCCTGGGAGCTTCCCGGCTCGCCTGTGAGCTCGCGGAACCTGGGAAAGACCAATTTTCCCAAGCGAGAGTCACAAGCGTCACGTGATAAAGCGTGACATACGCACGTCAGTGATAAAACAGAAAGCGAATGTGTATACATGTCTAACCGTCCTGAGGTCCAAGAAAGCAATCCTCCGGCGAGGCATCACACCCCAAACCCACGCGTAAGTAGATAAAGCAGCATTCCATCCAAGATGAATAAAAAGAAAACGGACGACAACCAGGCAAGCAAAGCAAAGCACCACACCACCGCCTACGACGAACTCCTCAACAACGGAAACGCTCTCCCCGCACTCCCATGCGCACGCGGCGACGTCGGCGAGATCGGTGAAGCCAACGGTGACGCACCGGGCGAATTCACCGTCGCCATTGTCAGTGGTACGTCTGACACACCGTGCGATCGTGTCCGCGTCGACACATACGCCCGCGGCGAAAGCGGTCCGCCTTTGTTGAACTGCGCCTGTGTCCGGTCCTCCGTCGCCGGCGACGAGGGCGGGGGTGCGACGTCATAGTCGTACGGCGGCGATTGCACACCGACCCCGACTTCTAGCCCGTAGTCATCGATGATACCGCGCGGCGGTGCGCGTTCGACCATCGCTTCCAGGAGCTACGGGATCGTGAACGGTGAGTGAATGGGTAAAGGCACGGCGGAGAGGGACATACCTCGCGTCGAAGGTCCTCACCCGCGTACTCCCCCTCCATCTCCTCTGGACCGAGCAACACCGTGCCCTTGCGGAATATCTCACCCTCCTCCTCGACCCAGCTCTTCGACCTAAAGTCCGAATTAGAAACATCAACATCGTCTGATCGCAAACGAACGTACCTATCCGTGGGCGACGTTACCTGCACACACGTCTCTTCCTCCCCTTCCTCCACGTCCAGGTATCTATGTTCGTCTTCATCCTCGTCCTCAGATTCAGCAATCATGAACGTAGGACTCAACACTTTCTCGGGTTCCTCGGGCTCAGGCTCCGCACGCCCCTTGCCCTTGTCCACCCGCGGCGTCAGCGGCAAGTCCCCGTTATCGTGCGCCGTCGTCTCCTCGTTCACACCCACATTCTGCAAACCATCGGTCTTCAATCCAAGACCGCGCATGGCTGACCGACGAGCCGCGCGCGACGTGAGCGTGTCGATCCCGGCGTTCAACCCATCGCACAACCCGAGGAACCGCTCCAACTTGCCCTCGTCCGCCGACGTCGTGCTCGATTGGATCTGAGCCGTCAGAGCCTCGACAGTCTCGCGCGCCCTCTCAACTAATTCCGATTCCAATTCCAGTTCGTGTTCCGTTCTGGTCCCCATCCACGATCCTATACGCGCGCCAGCAGTAACACCTGAACTCGCCTGTCGAGCACCACCCTCATCGATCTCAACCTGGATCTGCGCCAACAGCGCTTCCGCACGCGACGGCGAGTCCGTCTATAGCGAAAAAGAGATAGTCCCATCAGTACATTCATTACCCCAACTCCAACGCAAACGTACCTTGCCATGAAGTTCGTCTCCCATCCGAATCGACCTCGCCAGCTCGCTCTCCTCAATCAACCCCCACATGCTCTTGCTCGGCCCCTTCCCGCTCGTCGGGAGTGCTCCCCCTGGGTGACCATGCCCGTTCACGTGTCCATGTCCATGTCCGTGTCCGTCACCAACCCCACCCGTACTTGCACTCGCTCTCCGTGCCGCCCTCTCCGCCTCCTCCGTGTTCCTCACACACGTATTCAATATATCGCGACAGATCCTGGCAAACTCTTCATTGTCGGGGGGTATGTTCAGATCAAGACATCGCATGACGTGATTCGCTTTCAGACCCTTGCTGAGTGCCATTACTCCCGCCAGATCGATGTTGTTCGACGTGAGGTCGAGATGGAGGAGAGACGCCGACTCGGGGAGAAACTCGGCGAGGGCGATGGCGCCTTGAGAGGTGAGTTGGGTGGAGGACAGGAAGAGACGTTTGAGAGCCGTGTTGAGCGTAAACGCTGTGCGCAACGATTGAATCTTGAAATGGCGACGTCAGAGGAGAGCTGGAGTCAAAGATGGGTGGGGAAACGTACGCCTTCGAGGGCTGGACCCGAACAGGGATTTCGACTCAGATCGAGCGTCTCCAAACACAAGTTATATTTCTAGTAGTCGAAAGATTTGAGCAGAAAAGGAGTGGTAGAATGAAAGACGAGACACACGAGAGCTTCAGCGATCGCCATTAGACACTGGACGTCCAGCTTGTTCTCGCTCAGATTGAGCACTTTTAGCGTTCGATTCCGCTTCAACACTTGTGCGAGGTATGTCACCCCAGACTGAAAACAACGACGTCAGCGCGCGCGCCACAGAGGTGCACGGAGCGGCACGACGTACCCGAAGATCATTCCCTCGCAGATCGAGCGTCCGGAGCGCTCCTAATCGCGGCAATGTATCCAACGCTCGAACCTTGTCCAATAATGCCGCACTAGGGCCATCGTCATGCCGTGCCGGTGCTCCGTTCATACCCACTCCCTCGGCCCTTGCGGGAGCTGGCACTGGATGTCGGGTCGTGACCCCTCCATGCGAGTTGGATGTGATGATGGGGACCGGCTGGCCCATAGCGGAAAGCGGATTCGGAGGCTGTGTCGTGGCGGTACGTTTTGATCGAGGGATATATGGCGTGTAGGTCGTTTGGTGTCCTAGGGCAGACGGGTGTCGTGGAGGTGGGGGTATGGGTTCGGTGCGCGTCGGAGGGGGAAGGTAGATAGTGTTGGGGAGTGGAGAGGCCGGTGGAGACGTGAACGTAGAAGATGCGGGAGACGTGGATAACGATGGGCTTGGGGGCACGCCGAGACCGGAACCTGGTACGACATCGGGGTAGTCGCGGATCATGAGTGCGAGCGCTACAGCACCACCGCCCGTCGCTGTTACCCTGTTGTGTCGGAGGGATATGTTTCGCAAGGACGATATCCGGACCGCGCGAGCTAGAGAGGCGTCATGGTCAAGCAGAGTCGTGGTAGAAAGACACTCACCAAGAACTTCGAGCCCGTTTGGACGGAGCGAGCAATCATCTAAGCGGAGTGAAATGAGGCCAGATTCGGGGGCAGTGGTCAGGCACACGACGAGGTAGTCGACGGCTTTCTTGTCCAGGACAGTGGATGAAAGATCGAGAAATTGTAAACTCTTGGCCTGACATGCAGACATTAGCGACTCTTCCTCGCCAGGTGGTACATGCAAGGTGACGCACCTGCGAAGCATATGCACCTATCAATTTGAACGCGGATGGTTTAAGCCGACGGTTGGATGCGACCGACAAGTACTCGAGCGATCCCGGAATCAGGAGCGCGTGTAGTATCGGTTTCAACTTCTATCCGAGAATTAGCACGGCAACTGGAAAAAGGAATGGAATCGACACACGGAATCATCCAAATCACATTCCCTCAGCGTCAGCTTGCGAAGCCCCCACTCGATGTTGAACACATCCGACAGAATAGCAGCGGTCGACGGGGTGAGCTGCACGCCAGACAGGTCCACTGAGCGAGGTTTCGTCGAGGATGCCCGCTAGGAATGAAAAGAAAAAAAAAAAAAAGTTAGCGCGCGCGTTCGCCGCGGTGTAAGGTGAATCCAAGAAGACACCTTGAACGCAGCGGATACCGCAGGATCCAGTTCCTCCTCTCTCGACGCGCAGCATTCTCTGTAAAATGACTCGACCTTGTCGAGATTCCACCACTCCTCCGTCTCGTCCGGACCTATCGAGTTCCCTCTCACGATCCGCCTTCGTCTCTCTGACTCCTTCTCTTCGACAGTTCGCTTTTCATCCTTGAGCGATGGGGTCGATGGTGGATTGAGGGTCGATATCGGGTAGACGGTCGCAAGCTGCGGAAGGATGAAATGAGCTCTTTTGAGCGGTTTGGTCGCATCTTCGCTGGGTGGTTGGGTAGGTTGGGAGGGCAAGAAACCCTTGATACGACTGAGAATGCCTGTCTGTGTCGGTGTTGGACGTTTGAGGATGGATTTTCCGGGTATTGGGATTGTGACGGCCGAGGAGGAGGGTGAGCACGAGGAGGTGGTCGTCATGACGGCAGACTGAGTGTTTGCGAACGTTCAGACCTGATTTTGGATGAGAATTATTTCTTCAATCCGGGTCGTTGCAAACATCCGAGATCAAGGTCGACTAGTAACTGCCGCCGAACCATGCCAACCGTTGAAGCAGAGCAACTTCGCTTCAACCAAATTCATTTACCACAACAGTCTCAAAAACCAACGTACAGTCGGGGATGAGTAAGTACATCTACTACAAGTTCATCCACCCCATGAACAACGCCGTCGTCGTATCCAAAGGGGGTCAAGTTTCCCGGCAGGTAATACTTTGAATGCTCAGTGACACGCTAGGCTGTGTAATCAGGCTGGAGTGGTCGAAGAAGACGGAGTGTGAGCGCAACACAACTAGTCCTAAAAATTCTACAACACTTACCATTGTTATGTAGAACCGCCCAAACGCTATCAGCTCCCCTTCCCGCTCAGCATACCGCGACGCCCGTTTCGCGCGTATGCCCGCAAGCTGTTATGAACACCCTCTCCTCGCCACCCTCACCGCCTTTCCAGATCTCCTTCAAAAACTCGTTGTCCTCGCTCAAATGCAAACTAATTCATCGTCCCCAGAAATGCGAGGCCCGACCGCATGCAGATACGCCGGCCTCAGGTGCTCGTTACGCAGAGCAGCAGCAAGGTATACAAACGTTGGTCGAGGATTCTACATCTTCATGTCTGGCAAAACACAGACGTGAGTATACAACTAAAACAGCGCGCAGATCCCTGCGGCTCGGACGACCTCTCATCTTGATAAGTGCTCCACGGAC
>JBBPPW010000133.1:0-23743 GCA_038092215.1 Leccinum broughii | reverse complement strand
CCGAAAAGTCGGTTTTTTTCGGTCTTGGTCCGGTTTTTTCCATATCAGGAAATTCCCAGGACCGGTTCGGTCTCAGTCTTTTCCAAAAAAGGCAAAAGACCGGACTAAACCGGACTTTCAAACACTAAATCCAGGTGTCTGCTGTGCTGTGCGAGCGTGTACTATTTTCCTCGAGCGCTGAGACGGACATGAAAAAACGCAATCAGATCAGTCCCTTCCTTATGGAGGCACTACAAATGTTGAAGTTCGCGATGAAGAAGGACCAAGTACATTTCACGCGAGGCTGGATTACTTCTCAAAAGGATATGATGGTTGTTAGACCAGACAATGATTCCTTGGCACAGCTGACAGCAGGGAGTCGATTCGACGACGTCATCAAGATCATTTTGGAGCAGGAGGGGGATGGGGTTGCCGAGAACCTGGACTTATTTTCGTAGTATTGCTCATTCTACTCTATCGTGCATTTGCGTTTGAGTGTCCTTTGACGACTCCGTCATAGATCGTGTCACGTGATTTGTTTACTTCGTTGATTTGTTAACTTCGCACTTTCTCGTTGCTTTCTCAACTGTCTTGTCCGTCCCCATACTAAGGACTTACTGTAAACTCGACAACTTCCGGATGCTGAACAACTCGCGCCCAACCCCGACTGCTACATGTTCCACTCGAAGTGTGACAAGTACATCGAAAGTGCAACCGACACTTCAAGAACCCTCACCCTTCGACCTGAACTTGAAGGATGGACGCTCCCGTACGAGCTCAAGATGGCCTACTTTACAGAACTCAGAGGTGGTGACGAGGTTGTGCTCAGGTATATCAGACTCCTTCGTGTGTTCCATTCTCTGAAATTGTCCAGACGTCACCAGGACGCATATACACCATTGACAATCATGTTCGGCTCCACTTCCATCCTGCCCCCTCGAATCGAGCAACGGGCAGAAGCCAGGGCCCTCGCAAATTCCATCAACTTCAAGGTGAGCTTCTGTGCTTTCTCCCGAACATATATACTTGCAGAACTTCTCTCCTTGCTGACTTTCCCTCCATCCTGGCAGGTTTGACGAGGTCCACTTTGGCAAATTCGCCTTGCGCTATATCATCAAGACGTGGTGCTGTTTTCTATCGTCGGATGGCATGCGTTGACCCTGCCCCAAGACCTTGCCATTCTTTGGACCTGAGTCAGTCATGCCCAGCAACATCTGGGCCATTCAGTTAGCCTCGAGTGAGTGATACCGTGATAGTCCAGTGACTCTGGTCTCAAATGTGAGCCGTCTTTGCCAAGTCGAGACTCAAGAGAGAATATATCAGCCATGTATAGTCTATTAGTGTACATTCTATATTTTAGAGGTTCACAATGCACCTTTGGCTTACATGCCCATCAACTGACCGGCTTGAGCCGCAAAGCTGCGGTTAGCCGAGTCGAGCCAAGCCGCATGCCACGGGGCGAGCTCGGTTCCTGAGTGGCTCGGTTAAGCCACGTGTCCGGCTATGGCTTAAGCTGGCTATTAGCCGGAGCTGCAGCAACACTAATTGGGAGAGGTACTGAGCCCATCTTGCTTGTCGGCAATTCAGATCTTGTGATTTCATAAAGTACTGGAGATTCTTATGATAGGTCCAGATTTCAAATTGGTGCCTAGCACCTTCTAGCTGGTGACACCATTGTGCCAGGGCGAGAATGATGGCAAGCATCTCTTTATCAGCGATCAGGTAATTATGCTGTTCCGAAGTCATGGAATGTGACATGAATGCCACAGTGTGCCATTTGTCACCCTTCAGGGATGAGAGGACTGCTCCGGTTGCGAAGTCTGATGCATCGCATTCAATATGATAAGGAGTGGTGTCATCCAGGTAGATCAATACTGGAGTGGTGGTGAAACAGGCTTTGAGCTTATCAAAAGCATCTTGTTGATCCTCTCCCCAGATCCAAGGTTGATTTTTTTTTGTGAGATCGTGCAGTGGCCTTGCAACTAAGCTGTAGTTTTCTATGAATCAGCGGTAAAAGTTTGCCAATCCGAGGAAGCTTCTGACTCCTTTTATGTTAGATGGTGCCTGCCATTTGGTGATTCCTTCCACTTTAGTGGGATTCATCGAGATGCCATCCTGTGATACTAGCATGTCGACTTCTTCTCCGAAGGAGCATTTCTCGGATTTGACAAATAAATCATGCTTCCTGAGCCTTTCAAGGACTTGTTTTACAAATTTGGTGATGATCCAGATCATTGTTTTTCGAGAAGATAAGTAGATCATCAATATAGATTATTACAGAAAGGGGTGATTCTTTGTCCTACTAAGAAAACTATCAGTGCTGAAGGGATAGCAACCCTTTTCTTTCACAAAGTTTATAAATGCTTCAGACTATACAACAAGATCATCTCAGATTGTGGCCCACAATTTGCCTCTTCCTTCACCAGAGAACTCAAAAAGGTCCTCAAATACAACCTCTCCCTCTCCACCACTTATCATTCCCAAATTGATGGAGAAACTGAACATGTCAACCAAGAGGTCAAGACCTACCTTTGATCCTTTGTGGAGATAATCCCACCACATGGTCTGATCTGTTCACTGAAGTGGAGTTCACTCATAATCATTGCCTTCATTCTGTAACTGGAAAATTCCCCTTCCCCTCCAGCGTCAATGTGTCTGAACCTGCAATACCACTGCTCCCCAGTCCTCCGCACCCACTTCCTTTGGTCAGTACAGGTATTCCTTCCCCCTCAAAGACGAGACTGCTCCTCGGGTTTGGGAATCTCTTGGGCTGCCAGTCCAGTCCGACCATACAATCACAATGTCCAATCCTAACACCAGTACTGACTCGACGATCGGCATCATGGAAAACCTCTGTTTGGAGCTGGTAAGTATATCAAGTTGGAATTTATAATTCATTACTGACTTTGTTTGATAGCATCTTGGTACACTTGGTAAGCTTATTCCTACACTTTTTTTCGCTTTTTGTACACTTTGTACACTTTCTCCTACACTTTGTAAACTTTTTCTCCTACACTTTTGTATACACTTGGTCAACTTTTTCCTACACTGTTTGTTACACTTTTTCTGACTATGTGAGACACAACATGAAGCCCAGTCTGAAAATGTTCCACACATGGAGTGGCGCAAGGCAATCAAAACTCGATGCAGAGCTCCCATTCTCCAAGCTTCAAATCTGGCACAAAGTCCGACTGCAACAAAAGTCCTATCATTTCCCTGAAACGACAGCGCAGACATTCACCATCACTGCTTATCCACCCAATTGAACATGGAAATTTGGCTGTATCATTTATAGTCGCGTCTTCATTATTCATGTCATCATTGAGTGCCCTTAGGGGACCTTAATTTTCACAGGGGATGTACATGATTACAATTATCTGTCATAGGTAGCAATAGAGGCAGTACAATTAGCAATCAATGGCCAAATTATTGAAGTGGTGTGTAAAGTACAATGTCTAGTGATGTTTGAATGGTAAAGTAAACTGACCTGTCATTTCTGCAATCTTGGAATCCAAAATGGAATCAGGGATATGCTCAACACATAAATGGAAAAGGTACAGTTCTCTGTCATGGATTTGTTGAATGAGAAGAAAATGAGAGTTTTGTGACATTGTAGTTGCAGTGTAAAATAGACACCGGGGAGACTTATGTTGTAAGTGATGCTGATTTGAAATGAGATGAGGATTGAATTGGTAATTTTTTTGATGAGGAGGTTAAGAAGAAGGAAAAAGAAAGACAGATGGAGAAAATGGACATGATTTAACAACAACTCAACAAGGCCTTTTTTCGACAAGATTATTTTGTGAAGAGAAGCAGCTGACTTGAATGAAGCAGTCATGGTACATCCTGCACTTTGATTTTTCTAGCCTTTTTTTGACGAGATTGTTTTGTGAAGAGAAGCAGCTGATTTAAATGAAGCAGTCACGGTACATCCTGCACTTTGATTTTTCTACACTTATCTGCTCATTGTGGTACTTGGCCCTAGTAGCTGAGCCAGCATTAGCTATGATAATCTGAGTCACACTGCGGAGTCAGGGAGCAGTGGCGAAAATGTGCGCAATGATTTTATAAGAGTCAGTACATGTTTTATACAAAGCTGTACATTTTTTGAGACATGATTTTCATGAGCCTAGTAGTACATGCAATTATTGACAATGGAAAGTGAAAACGCGCAGCAGTTTACTAAGCAGCCTCTGCTTCATCTTCATTGTTATTCTGAGAGGTCTTCTCAACTGCCTTACCTGTTCTCTTTTCCTCTTTGTAGTGGAGCTTGAGGGACCTTCATCATCCTCAGTAGGTCATCGTTTCATGGGAAATGCAGTTGCTGGTTTGATTGGACCACTCTCAGGTCGGTAGTCTTATATGCAGAGCAACTCGGTTTTGCAGGCTGGAGGATGACAATTTGCTCAATGTTTGCACAAAAAGAGTCGCAGCATGGTGTTTGGTTGCCAAGGAAGACATAATGTAGGGAGAACTGAACTTTGATTGTTGCTTCTCTCACTGCTTGGTTGACTTCTTGAGGCTCAATGAACGTATTGTCGTTTGAGTAAACATGAAGGACAACAGCACGGTAGAATGGCTGCACAGCATGTAGAGCTGCTGCAAATTCTTTTTCCATAGGCATAGACCAGTTCATAGTTTCTTCGTCCATGATCTCTGTTTCAACAGTGGCATTACTGGCATCATGGCTTCCTGTTTCCATGTCCATTACATCCTCCAAATATACTTCATGAGAGAGAATAGACACCGGTTTGGGCTGTGAATGGAAAAAATGGGCATCAAAAGAGGTTGGCAGGAAGCAACACTAACTCAAACTAGTTTTTCAAACACCGGATGGGCAAAGCGTATGATTTTGGCAGATGCATCTTTAATGAGGAGATCATTAGGCAGATCTTTGGAAGCAGGGCTGGCGATGGTTTTCATGAGCTTGTCAAGATTGGCATACATCTTTGGAAAGTCAGGTCCAAACATGGAGTCCGGAGGTTGTCCGGCGTGAAGTTGATACTTTGCATTCTCCAGAAAACCCACCCTGGGCTTCAGATAGTTGCTGTTTGGTCCACAGTTGAGTTTGTTCTCATAAACGCAGACAACTTCTACTCCGATGAACACCTCTTCAATGATTTTCTTTTGTGACGAGTACATATCCTCCTTCGAATGGTGCTTGCTATTGTACGCAAATCTGGAGATGTCACCCAATTGGAACAGGAAAGAGAATGTTATGTTCTGGTTGACGATGATTTCAAAGATAACTTGAATGACTTGGAGTCAATTGTTCCCAGTCAGAGCAGGTTTTTGATCTGAAGACGGACAGAAGACTGATTAGTGTTGTTTATTTCAATAGGTTCTGTCGTTGAAGGAGATGTATGCATGCATGAATCGGAACTTGAAGCTGCCGAGCCAGAAGCAGATTTGGATGAAATGACAGAAAGCATTGGTAAGTATACTAATCCATGTCAAGTAATTGAAAGTAAAGTTTAGTGCTTATGATGGTGTACAGAACCTGACATGCAAATACCTTTGCAATCTCATGGAGTGCTCGATCTAGGAATAGTGGAAGTCAATGATAGTGAGATGCTGTCACATGCTATGAAAACCTGTCACAGGGGTCCGGGGTAGATGAACGGTATACATTGGAATGTGGAGAACTGGTGAATCCTTAAAGAGACTCTTCCAATCAGCTGTTTGCAGGCGAAGCATCAGACCCCAATTGCTTTCTTTGAGCTTTCCCTCATATCAGTGCTCCATGAAATCAAGCAGTACTCATCACGCCTCGGAACAGTGTTCACATTCTGTGGAACGAAGCAGCAATTGAACAGCACTATTTACATAATGGACAAGTTTTGTATATCTCACCTTCAGAAGATACTATCATGTCACATCCAAAAAAGATGACATTCTGGAAATGAAGGTTGCTATTTGTATAGACATGAAAGTGATGATCACGCAGAATATTGCGACAGCTGCAAACCTTGCGAATGGCTCACAAGGCATCATCACGAACATTGTACTTGATTCCCAAGAAGACGCCATCAATCCAAATGGTTCATCTGTCAGTTTCCACACAATGCACCTACAATATCTATTATCCCCCCTATTCATCATCATTCGACTCAATTTCACCAACCTTGTTTGTCTTCCTGGACTTCAAGAGAATGAAGTTCCATTGGCCCCCATTGAGCAGAAGTTCTGAATCACGGCTTCGGATGGACAAAAATCCATGGTTACTCGACGCCAACTTGTCATTACACCTGCCTATGCATTTACAGATTTCAAGTTGCAAGGATGAACAATGGAGAAAGTTATTATCAATATTGGAAAAACAGCACATTTCTCTCTCACCCCCTTTAATGCATATGTAGCCATTTCATGAGGCAAAAAATGTGAAAACATCTGGCTCTTGAGAGATTTTGAAGACAAACTGTTTACAACCACTCCTTCAAACGATCTGCAAGAAGAAGACAAAAGACTAAGAGATTTGATGGAGAAGACGAAGTTGGCATACTTTGAAGGTAGATTTGGGCCCACACATGCCCAATAATGTGACCCACTACTGATAGAATATGACCGGAAATAGGGTGAGCAACAAATGTGCTAATTCCACTTGTTGATATGGAATCATGAGGGTTCGATGAACAACACAGCTTATGTTCACATTAGTAGGGGATGGAGGATGAACAGTGAAAGGACATATTGTGACTGTGATAAGAATCTACAATGTATTGTAGATCTTCCAGTAATTCACTATTTTTGATGACATGGGTTGACAGTAAATGGAGCATCAACATCTCTGTGTCAGATACGGTTTTTAAGTATACTATGGTAATTGTCGCACCATTAGGATCACATAAATAGGGGCTACAACTTTTGTTATGACACCAAAAAGAAATAATGATTTTCCTTTTTTGGAAATAGATTTTCGCACCTAGAAGTGCACAAAACCAAGTACCAAAGAAAAGCGAAAAAGTGTAGGACCATTTCGCTTTTTTTGTACACTTTTGTCTCTTTTTTTGTACACTAGTAGTGTGATGTAGAGTGTTGATGTAGGCTTAATAAATGTTTTTGATCAAATATGTATGCTATGTTCTATGAGTGTATGACAATGTAAAGAATATTCTGTAACATCATAGATTAATGCTTGGCCAATATGACAACAGTGATGTTAATGTTCAGGTAATGACATGACAATATAGTGAATAATAGATGGAAGATATGTTATATTGTATATATTTTTCAAGGGAACTGGGAAATTGTGTGATTTTATTCAAATTATTACATTTCCATGAATTGTAACATATTTCTCTGATTTCCTTGAGAATATGAAGAATTCTGTGCAATAATACATGGGTAAGTTTCCCGATGCTGTTGACCCTCGAGATTCCCCACCTATCAAGGATTATTGACTCGGACAGCTGTACCTTCCGAGTCAAAGACAAACGGCTTACCAAGGGTATCAGCACCATCCAGCATTTGGATCGCAATCAGGGTTTGATGCAATGGAATCTCCGCTGACCAGTAATTCCTGCACAGCAATCATCCAGAATGTGGGGGAGATCACTGAGAGAATAAACATGCAAGATCAGAACATCGATGACCTCAAAGAGTGAATGAAGTGCTCACCTCATGAATCCAGGCACTTGAAGACATCTGATGTTCAGAGGATTATGTGGGCTAGATACCAACTCAATCTCCAAGATAAACCTCTCCTTGATCCTTGCGAAAAATATTACATATGAGACTACTGATGAAGGTCATCAAATCTGGTGGCCGAACTTTCTTGGCCATGTCAATGACGAAGTTAACGTGAAATTCATCACCAAAGTTGTTCAACGTGTCTATGAGAACGAAGAGGTAAGTCAAGCTTCAAATAGAGTTCCTTGCCTCACTGAATCCTTCGTAAGTGTACTCGGACTGCCGCCAATTCAAATGGAAACATCCCTGACGAAGACTCTTCCTTAAACTTCTTTGCATCTTCTACAGCCTTCTTGTTGGCCACTTTTCATTCCAGCTCCCTTTTATTTACACTATGTCTCTTTTCCCTTTCCTTCTCCTATCCTTATTGACTTCACATTGTCTTTATCATGTATCATAGATCTTTGATGATCTCACATTCCATTCCATATTGCTGATGATCCACATTTTCCCTATCTCTGTTCCTTGTTTCTCCTATCTTTGATCTGATCTCTTGACTCATCACTTCATCATCTACTCTTCTGACTCAGTCCATACTGTGGATGATGCACTCCCTTCCCTGCAATTCCATCGTCTTTCATGCCTGTAGTACTTAAGAGACCACCATTTCATTATGTAATGCCTAAGCTAGAGCTACTTGGAATATCACCTAAGTTCTCAGCATCCTCAAGTTCCTTTGTCCCTTTGTCCCTTTGTCCCTCTGCCCTCTCGGATATGGTGATTCATAATCCATAGTCTACAAGTCTTGCCAAGTGTTACTAGCTTGCTCGACTAGCACTTCATCCTTAGTCTTCACCCACCCTTCAAGTCTACAAACAATGATGAGGTAAAAAATGAACTTGAATATCAATCACATTTGACACAGTGTAAGACAAAAGATGAACAACAAAAACAATGTGACTGGTAGTATGGATGGACAGACATGAGATAACATGTGAACCAGAGCACCTTACTGATGTAGCAGAGGTGGATTCAGAGGCCACTGCATCTGCACCACCATCATCATTGGTAGTGGCACCCTTTATTAGCTTTAGCACCCTTCCACTTTGGTTTTGGCACTCCTTTCACCTTTGGTAGAGGGTGAAGCATAACAGCAGGTAAATTATCATTGAGATCAATGATGTCATCTGCAGGACCAAGAGGCACTTCAGCAGGGGTTGCTTGGGGTACTGGGGGAATGGCAGCAAATATGGGAGTGGGTCCATGGTCTGCAGGAACGTCTGCCTAGACAGCATCCAACTTGTCGGCAGCCACAGCCACAGCTGTGGTGGGAGCTGAAATAGAGGGGCCAACAAAAGCAGGCCCAGGGCATGGTCTGACAAACCATCTGCGAGAGTCGCCATCTTCAAAAACTAGTCTTTGCGTAGTAGCACCTTTGGGTCTGGGAAGAGGACTGGCACAAACTTTGTATACTTGCCATTCGCACTGAGCAATAATTCCTGACATTTGGATTTGTCAAACCGAGAGTAGCCTTGCATGAAGAATTTGGTGTTGAGTCCGAAGATGGTTCTGGCACTACCTTTCACATCCGAGACTGATTCAGAGCGGATTGTCTGGACACTGGCACATAACTTTGGATCCTGAATCAGTTCCAATGTTCATTATAGAAGGCAGAAGAAAGCTGACCAGAGTCCCAAAATTTTTGTGATCCATCAATGGATGAAAATCCTTCAGAACAAAAAAAAAAAATCAGTCTTGACAGCATCTTCAATTGAAAAGGGAGAAAGCCAGAGCTGCACTCTGTACACTTGAGGTCAACACTTGGATTAGTTGCTAGTGGAAATATTTCGGGATTGATCCAAAAGCAGTGAGTCATGGAATATTTCCGGCCAAGCATGCATATAGCTTCAGTCTGAAGCTCAACCAGAGAGATTAGCTACCTTCTTTCCTCGGCGCTTGGACTCTCAAGCATCATAGATAGTGACCTGTGTCTTGAGCACCTTGAGTTTCCCACGAAGTGCTATCAAAACCTTTTGAAAGTCAGCTAGCGCCTAAACAGTACTAGTAAGCATAAGATCACAAGTGCGACATTGAAAGAATGAAAACAAACTTTGTGAAGGTCCTCGTTTGTGGCATTATCACCTGGGTGGGCAATAGCAGAATGTATAGACAGAAAGTTGTTGTTGTCATCAGAGCCAGCTTGGTTGCTGGTGTTGTTGAGGTTGGAATCATCATCGCCACTAGCAGACTGGACTATTCAAGGTTTGAGGGGGCATGGTAATGTCGATACAGCTCAGAATCTGCCAGTAGTTGACATGACAACAAACCTCTGCATACACAAAATCTTGAAGCTTAAATATCTCTGTGTTCCAACAGCGCCTGAATACTTACATTGGCCAGTATGTGGTCCAGGAGTTTTTTCAGCTCACTTGAGCAGTGTGAAGCATGGCCAAACAAGCACAAGGCTTCTCAGAATCTGCCAGTAGTTGACATGACAACAAACCTCTGCATACACAAAATCTTGAAGCTTAAATATCTCTGTGTTCCAACAGCGCCTGAATACTTACATTGGCCAGTATGTGGTCCAGGAGTTTTTTCAGCTCACTTGAGCAGTGTGAAGCATGGCCAAACAAGCACAAGGCTTGCAACACTGAGCTACTGCTACTGGTTTCTAGAAGGACCCTTAATACACGTGTTGTGTGTGAAGTTCCCTGCACATTATTAAGGCTCATGTTTGATTGATATGCTCTCGATGCGAGAACAATTTGTCACCTGTGATAGAGATGCAACATGCTTTCTAGCCTACAGCCGTACTACAAGGTTGGGCTGGCTATATCCACTGAATACATGAGCCCGGTCTTTTTTGGTCTTTTGATTTTCTAGAAACAAAAAGACCAGGACTGGTTCTAAATTAATTCTAGGAAAGACTGGTCCGGTTAGGATCGGTCCTAGCAGTCCAGTCCAGTCTGGTTCTCAGTCTTTTGTTGGTCTTAGGTGTAGACTTTTAAACACTACATATGACTTGTTTCAGATTTGTGTAACAGAGCTTCCCATCTTCTCCAGAGTTCTCAGGAATCTGTCAAAACAATCATTCCAATGTGCCCATAGCAGGTTCTATTAATGTGTGCAAAATTTTATTTCTTGTATGGTACCAAGACCATATGTTGCTGGAGCTATATTTTTACATTAGATAGAGATAACAAAGGCTGACAATGTATAGATAGTAATAGGTTAAGATGTAATTTATACATTAGATAGAGATAACAAAGGCTGACAATGTATAGATAGTAATAGGTTAAGATGTAATTTATACATGTGTCAAATGCAGAATGACATAAGACCAGGCCTTTGCAACATCATTGGATAACCTCAGTGTGAAGCCTGATTTTCCGCCTGTGATCAGCCAGATAATCTTGAGCAAATGATCAATTTGCTCTTTGCTCATAGCAGATTGATGTGTAATCTCGGTGATCTCGAAATCAACCCGAGACAAAAATAGTGCCCAAGGCTCATCATTGGGCAAACTGGGTGGAAATGAAAGCTAGAAAACAACTTATACTCGGTTGCACAACCACTATTGGGATGATGCTTTGTTTTGAAGCTATTAGGAGCTGCATTTGCAGTTGGCCCAGGTGCAAGGGATTCAGACTCAGAGCCTATTGGAGACCCAAGAACAACACTCAGTCAGATCAGAAAGGAGAAGCTGAAAATACTTATGCTCAGGTTGTGAATCTACGCTCATATTTTCACCTCCAGGCAAGCCCAGGTCTGCAATCTCATTATTGTCATCATGCCATGAGTCACTACAGTGTCCAGATTGATGTGGCCTGAATTGATGGCATCATTGGCCCGGGTATCTGATGATGGAATTCCAGGTGTTAGTGCAGTTGGGAAAAAAGGCCCTGCTACTGAAGTAAACCGAAGTCCGGTCGGACTGTCGGACTGTCACTCAGGGGCTACACCAACACTTGAAAAGAGAAGAAGGTGGAGATAATGCAAAGGACTTTGGCTATAAGCTCAAGAGATCAAAGCTGGATCTACCAGCTATGACTGACTCGAGTATTTATACAACAGGACTAATCTATATAGGGTCAGACTATATGAGGCATTACCTAGATACATTCTAAGTGATGTGTTAGTAATGTAATGACAGTGGTGACGAGATAATGATATAATGTTCTAGGTGTCGAGGGCAGAGGGGTGAGTCACCTGACCTGAGTCCGGGTTTCAGTATGTCCAGTCTTAGTCCGCTGTGTCGGAGAGGCTGGACTGTACTCCAGACTGTGATTGGTCGGTCAGTATCAGTGATTTACAACAGCTACCAGCTGTGTGAGTTGCTGCTGCTGCAGCTCCGAGTCTGTGCATGATTCAGAATTGGACAAGTCACAAAGTACTCATGCACCAATTGTAATTGTGCTCATATCTGAGTCAACATACCTTTGAGTTGGGTGCCAACCACATCACTGATACTAACTCAGCAAACTCCTTCTCTTTGATTTTCTTCTGTCGCCTACTTGCACAGCTGGATTTGTGGGATTTGAGGCCTTGTGGAGCATATTGGTTGTTACAGTATTTGCATGGTATTTTCTCTACCCCTGGAATGGTATGTACATTTGGATGGCATTGTATATGACAAGAGGGTATATGTATTAGTCAGATTTTTACAAGGTTTACAAGGTGGGGAAACAATATTGGAATCAATGAATGAAATGTCTATGGTGATGCAGCGGCATGGCATTCTCACCCTTTGAACCACATTCCAAGTCCTGTGAATTTGTATCAGCTATCACTGAAGCTAACTGACCCATGTGGTAACATGCACAACTTTCAGAAATAACTTGCAGTGCTGGCAGCAAGGTGCTCAAAACCATTACAGTATTTTTATGCTATACAAAAATTTACAACAGCAAAAAAATCATACATTTTGTTGTACACCAAATCCTGTTTGTGGAGCTATTGATTGTTGTCTAAGAGCCTGGAAATCTCCAATCATTTGATAGTGATACTGAATCACAATCGGAAAGTCAGGAAAGTGGCCACAATTGATTGAGAGGCTGTAAGTTCAAAACATATGTATGTTATCAGCATAACATAGTCGCTACAGCGGTGACTTGGCAGAAGTATTATGTAATCCTAAGAGCCTGGAAATCTCCAATCATTTGATAGTGATACTGAATCACAATCAGAAGAGCCAGGGAAGCGGCCACAATGGATTGAGAGGCTGTAAGTTCAAAACATATGTATGTTGTCAGCATAACATAGTCACTACAGCAGCGACTTGTGTACCTTGTCTTTATGTGGCAAGAGTCACTCCCAGTGCATTTGTTATAACTGAAGCTGCATTGGCAGGTGGTTGAATATGCTCTAGTAGCGTTCCTCTGTAATTTGTGGTGCCATGGGGGGAATCCAGCAGTTGAGGGTAAGGTTCTGCAGCCATGTTTCCTGTCAGAAAGTGCACTCTCGGTCATGATCACTTCATTATTCACCATCTCCACCAGCATTCTATCACAGGTGCATGAGATGATGTCATTGTTTGTCCTCCTTGACAATTTCACTGCATGTGGATGACTGATGCAACCCTGGTGTCGCTTGGTTTATTTCCAGGATATTGTAATGGAGAGACAGACAGCTACTTACTTGGACATTTGTTCTGGGTTATGGAGTTGGATTAGAAGATAGTATGATGTGAAAGACAACTGGTTGGAGGTAGGGAACCCCACCAATGTCAATGTGTGGATTGCCAGATCATTGACATTTATGTAGGCCCCTTGCGGTAGTTCAGTGTCAGAAGGGAGGAATGATGATTAATCAGAGACAGTAGGGAAGAATTATAGTTGGTTAGGGATAATAGAGAAAAACTGCTTGTCTTGTGAATGGAAAGGCCTGACTATAAAGGGTGATAATTGAACAAGCCTAACAAACAGGTTAAACAGTTTTGAGAATTGAATGGAACTTTAGGCCATAGGCCTGTGTATAGGCCTGTTTTTTCATATTTGTAGATGTTGTCAGGGCAATGTTTGCATCTGCTTATGATCACTAAAGTGGAATTTTGTGCCCAGCCACAACATAGAAATGCCTCAATCAAGAAAGGGGCTGCATTTAAACCTGTGAAATTCCTTCCCAAAAAGGAAATGCAGTGTCACCACAAATATTTTAGCATCTATTTTTTGCAATTCTCATCCAAATTGGTTCAGGGAATGTTGAGATATGATTGATTTAAGAATGCATGTTATTCTCCAGTATATCTACTTAGAAAACCTATTTCTGAGAATAGAATAGTGTGGGATCAGTGCTTAGGGGTAGCTATACCAAACGTGGCCAAGACACGCAGCGTAAATATCCGCACTGAATTACATAATTCGGTCCATATGCGGCCGAGATATAGCTGATTCCAAGTTGATATGTCATTTTGGAGAAGGTATTTTATGAAATTATCATAACTATGTCACATAAAATCCTAAAAATGTGGGAAAATCAGGATAAATCAGTCAATATAGTATATAATAGGGGCTAACATTGGTCCTCCCAAAAGACTGGTCCCAACTAGTTGTTGATCAGTCTTTTGATTTTCTCAAAATCCAAGACTATGACTGATGTAAATCAAAACCAGGAATGACCAGACCAATTAGGACATTCCTTCTATATCCTGGTCTCCCAAAGCCCTAGCTAGGGAGGCTCAGGTCTACTTGATCTGGGATTTCCCTCGTGTTTGAGAGTGTCCGCTGACCTCTCTGATAAAGAATTCCAGATGTTTGTTAACTCAGCGACCACATTCTTTCTCTTTGACGATTCTCTCTGGTGCAGAGAGCCCCACAGTTTGGGACTTATCAAGAAGGCTCACAATGAACCTTGGGCACAATTTGAGGTGTCTTCACAATCCAAACTCATCTCCTCTTGTCCTTGGTATATCGTCCAGGCCCGGTGTTCCCTCACTGCATACCCCGAGTGGAGAATGCTCTGTGCTGAAAATGCGACTGCCCTCACCTCCTTTATTTTTGAGGATATCCTCTGTCATTGACTCTCTCTGAAATAGTCACTGACAATGGCCCTGCCTTCATTCAGGCCCTCAATCTTCTCGCTAGTGTTTGAAGGTCCAGTCCTAGAACCGAAAAAAACCGCAACTGGACTGGACCAGGACTGGAAAAAGACAGGAAATAGTGGACCAGTCCTGACCGGTTTTTTGTGGTCCTGGTCCTGGTCTTTTTATTTCAGAAATTAAAATAACTGCTATACAACCAGTCTGGAGCGGTCTTTGAAAAATCCGTAATGAGGGCCACATATGCCCCCACATCCCCAAATATTTGCACTATTTTAGGAATTTATCTGGGATTTGTAGCAATTTATCTACCTTCACTTGACATGTAACTCAGAAATGGGCATATCTCATTCGTTTGTGCACCGAGTTACGTAATTTATGGCTCAAATTAACACCACGTGACACCACTACATCCGGTACAGCCACCGCTAAGATCGTCGATCACACAGAAGCAAGCTACAGACTGGTTCGACTTAGTAGATACTTTGAGTATAGTACTACATATTACAATGGTCATATCTCCATGAAGTCTGGACACCGATTTACATAACCAAAATATCAGTAGAAAGCTGGGAATGTATTCTTAGCAGGGTGCCGTTGTCCTTGATATTGCGCGCAAAACTCTGCATGAGGTCCAGCTTCAGGATATTGAAATCAGCCTTCAAACTGGTGGCCCCTCGCCATGCCTCAAGTTCGACAACGACGTGTTTGGTTGCATGGAACTCAGCCAAGGCACCAACTAGGACGAGTCAGTGTGAATGGGACTCTATGCCCTGTAAATGAACTCAATGAAAAAACACAGGTTGTGGACAAAGAGAAGGATGACAGCAGGAGACACTTTTGCCATCATAAGAACAATTGTGCGCTGAATGTTGTGGTACTCACGCCCTATCATTTGCTGGATGTGGGATATGCCCGAGTTGAAATGACGAACACCACTGTGCTTGTGCTGGGTCTTGCAATGTGTGTCAAGAATATTCCCAGCTATTTCCTTCCACCACAAGTTGAGTGGATGGTCAAAGAAGAACTTGTGGCCGGTATGCAGTATTTCACCATTCAAAAAACAGATGGGATCTGAAAATCTCCAGTCTCGCCAGAACAGAAGGTCCAGCACCTTGGCTTTCTTTTGAAAGGTGGCAATATCCCATGGATGAGTCTTGGCAAGTATTTGTTGGATCTGCCGCAAGATATCTGCACTGGTTCAGGGAGGAAGCGGAGAGGAGGTCCGCACAGCTTTTCAAATGTTTGCCGAACATTCCATCGAGTACCTTTTTGACCTAGCACTGCATCTGAACCATCCCTCAGCCAACAACCCCTCAGTGGAGAACTACAGTACAACTGCCAGTGACAACATGCAGGACACAGTGCAAAATCTACTTGCACAACACGACTATTCCTTTTTTCATGACGTCGGAATGATAATGCATGCAATATCTATCATCTATATTTAGTATACTTATCTTGATCATCGGGATTGTTCAGGAAGTAAAACACTTCCATCAAATCAAAATGGGGCGAGCGGGTCGCCAAAGCTCCACGGGACAGTTCAGACTTTTAATTTGTAATCTTGACTACATAGATAAGATGTATTACTAAAATCTATTATCATGCCCTCACGATCAAAAAATCTTACTTGATTTGTCAAGCAGCCAATGAAAACACTTCTACCCACGGGTATGTAAGCTATGTAAGTACATGAAAGTGCAGAATTCATTTATTTCATTTCACACATTTTACAGATGTAGAATTTCTAAATCAACCACATCCACAACTTATCATAAAAATTACATGGTAACTTGAAACCTTTTACTGGCATGACAGTCTGTTCAACATGACATGTCAGAAAGCAGTATTGAGGGAAGGCCCCAGGAGTTGTCCAATTGTTATCCTTGAAGTGTGTAAACAAGTGCACCTAGTCAATAGTCTTGAGCCATGTCATTACCTGCTGCACTCTCCATGGGATTTCCACAACCACATATTTTGTTTGCCCCTTGGGTGTACATCTATTTGTCTCCTCACCAATGTGAGCTTCCATGGTCATTTGCTGAAGTTCAGCCCATGGCTGAAATGCTGCAGGGCAAGAAATGCTTTGCATACTTGAAGTTATCCAACCAATAGCTGATTAGTTTTGAATGAAGTGAACCACAAATGGTCTTCTATCTAGAGACCTTTGGATCAGCAACATCATAGAGTTTGCTATGGATAAATTATTTTTGAAAGATCACTGCAACCCACTTGTTCCATTTGGAGGATATTTTTCCTGTCAAGTCAAGTCCACAGTCCTCAGCTCTTCCGGCATCTTGGGCATTGAACTGCTAGATCATCTTTGGTATCACAAAGTTGGATTTTGAATAGGCTGGTATGGCTATCTTGTTTCGTCAACAGTAATGTGTGATGTGAGATCAAATGTTGCACTAGGGATACCCAGACTAGTCTTAGCATAGATGAGTAGAATAGTAAATTAGGCCAAACTTGGAGGGGAATCATCTTTGCATCACAATACTGAATATCAGCTCTTATGTGTTCTAGTCAGCATTGGAGGGGTGCTTTCCTTGAGTCCATGGGTTTCTCCCAAAGGAGCTCAGCAATCTTGTCCAGATTTTCACAGAGACTTTTTTTTCTTGTGAGTGCCTATCAAAGTTCCTAACATTGCAATGCCATTGAGAGTTGTGCAAATATCATGGTCATGAGAGTATCCTGTATTAAACATCAACTTGATCAGCTTGACTAATAACACACAGATAGATACTCATTGGATCACTAGCTTTCCAGGTGAAAAGTGCTGTCTGTACTTCCTGGTGAAGGTATGAAATGGAACTTGTCAGATTTATCTCTGCATCAACATCTATATATTCATAACTATTATTGTCATACTTGACACCCTGGAAGGTCATTGACTGCAAGATATCCAACTTTTTACATATGCTTACCTGAATATTTGTCATATCTTCAAGCTTGGCCAATTTGTTTTGATCATCAAATTCCAAACTGATATTCAGCAGACCAGTCAAATTCCATCACCACCTGCTCTGCAGCCTGAAAACTCATGAATAGTGTCTATAATATTCAATCTGTATATATGCTCACTACCATTGAGTTCCCACTTGTTTGCTTCTTGACCACAAGATGAGATTTGTTACAAACCTCCACATTTTCCACCTTCCAGAGTCATTTGACGTGCTTAGTCAGCATCACATGACCTGTACCTTTATCCTCATACCACTTGCTAGACACTTACCATATATGATTAGCATAGCTTATCCAGACCGGCCCTAAGCTAGTCTGTGCTCATCTGTCAGTAGTATAAATACTTGAATGTAGCAAACCAAACAAGCCAGACTGTCTTGTTTTGGTTGGATTCCCTTTAATCTATACATTCCCCTCCTAAGTCCTTGTCCCATTGTTGAGGTGCCATAGTCTTTTTGGATAGAGGTTGCCTTCAGGATTGTCCTCTGACAATCAACACCTCTTTTCTCTTTGTGTCTCATTTTCCTTTCATTCTCTTAATCATAAATCTCCTAAGAGGTGGTTTCGTGTTCCATTCTACACCACTGATGATCTGTTTCTTCCATCCTTGATCAGACTTCATCCTATCATGTATCTCTTATCTCATGACTTGTGTCTTTGTCATTGCTTACTTGTATGCTTACTCCTCCACTGCTTCTGACTCATTTCATCTGTGCATCCCAGTAGTACTTAAAGATCTTCTCGTTACTTTTGTATTCTCTAAAACCCTCAAGTCTTCATTCCTCAGCCTCTCTGCCCTCTTGGGTGTGATCCTTCTTCAGTGTCTTAGTTCTAGTGTCCTGTCAAATGGTATGGTTGTATGACTACTTCTTTGCCCTAGTCTTAGCCTACTCTTCAAGTCTACATCCGACCCTACCTAGGGCCAGCTGTAACAACCAAGGATGATCCATTCATATTGTGCTGATATGCATCTCTTTGAGCTTCTGAGTCCTTGTTCACAATACTGCCACTCTTGCTAGTCAAGGCAGAAAAACTATGCAACTCATTCTGATGGTCATCAGAATACATGTCTATATCATCCTTGTCATCCTGGAAACTCATCAAAGGTAGCTTATGCTGATGCTGATCCTCACTTTTGTTCTCTGTGGGCTAGTCCAATCCAGTGAATAAATAGAACAATATTATTCCAAGTTCTTGCTCACAATACTATAACAACTATGGGAAAGCTTCCCCAATGAAGAAAGCCCATATATTTTATCAAGATGACTTTCAAAGACCATGCCTGCATGGTCTACATTCTGGAAATGGTCATAGGGCCTTTTTACCATGCATGCAGTGATCCTCATCTGGAAGTAACACATTCTTTTGTTCTCTGTAAAGCTATCCAACCCACATTGTTTGGCTTTGAGAATATGGCAGACCTGTTCACACCTGAGAGCTTAGGTTGTGTCAGATTCAGTTCTCAACCAGGACTTGATTTTATAACTGGAATCATCCATCCCATTCCACTTAGCATGATACCATACAATTAGCCAGAGAGTGTATCAAATTCTTAGAAGAACTCTTCAACTAGGTATGATAAACTAGACTCACAGTGGAGATGGTGTAGTTCACTTGTACAAGGGACCCAAACATTTATGGGAAATACTACTTGAATTAACTCAATACTATAGTACACATTAACATGTATATATACCTAGAAACTTTCATGCAATTATATCAAATTTTTTAAGAGTTATGAAGGTGCTGCTCAGTGGGGCACTCAGAACTGGTGTCTCCTAGGCTATCTAAGCGGAGCGGATGCAATTGCGGTCCATTGTCCTTGATACTTGGCATAGTGTTGTGGAGCGCAGACACTCCCTGAGCAGGTATAGAGTCTCTGACCATCCCTTCCAACACTCCCATTCGCATTCTGCCTCTTCCCTCTGGTCTGGTCCGACCCCTATCTGACCTATTTTCCCGCGGTCTGACCTCATTACAAGTCCGTTCCGAGTCCAGATCCGCTTTTCCCGCGCTCCCAGCACACTTGGAGCCTTTTGTTTTCATTATATCCTTGTTTCCCTTTTGCTTTAGCCTTATTTACAGTTCGTTTATGCTTTGTTTGTAGTTTTTTAGCTGTCCTGAGTGTCCTGTAGAGTATAAAAAGCCTGTAGCTCATTACTGAGCAGGAGTTACCTTTCTACCACGCATTTTCACCTCACACGAATCTTCTGCAAGTCGTCCCGCACTTGTCCCACCTCTTCTCTCATCGTCCCAACCCTTTTACCATTGTTCCAACGTTTTAGTCCAGTTTCCCATGGTCCAGACCTCTCATTCCGAGCTCGGAAATGCTCGGAAATGCCTTTCATCGCTCGGGACCTCCACCACTCACTCGGATCTCTGGGATGAACCCCCTCGCACACTCCTACACTCAGATCATGTTTCTATAGCGTTCACATTCATCATGCTTTCGAGCCAAGGCTTCCTCCTTCTTAGACTGTTCATTGCACTGGCTGAGTCAAGTCAACTGCTGTCATGCAGGTCAATGATGCGGCACTGTTTCACTCACAGAAGATGAGAATGAATATCTTGTGCAGTTTTACCCCGCTGCGGACAAATAGTATGCCCCTGGCTCTTCTAGTCTGGCCTACACTGACACTGTTGCGTGGTTTTCATCACCACAGAATCAGAATCTGCAATGGGTGACCGGCAACCACTGGCATTGCTTGCATAAGAGTGCAAGAATGTGACTATAGTCCGGCCTCTCCGTAAACAAGAGGTTACGGACATACTGAAGAAGAGTAGTAAACGGCAAGGGTAATGTGTTGCAGAGTTCCACGATCGAGGTCTCCTTTTGAATTCATTCAATGCTACTACTCCTGGCCTGGATCTCATTCACAAGTCAAACAATACTGCAAATCATGTGATCGCTGTGCCTGCATGAAACCCACAAACCAACCTCCGGCAGGACAACTACAACTGCTACCAGTCCCTGAGGGACCTTGGAAAAGCATTAGTGCAAACTTCATCACCAGACTCCCACTTAGTCATGGTTTCGATGCCATATTAGTGGTCGTAGATCAATTCTCGAAAGAAGCAGCATTTATTCCTACCCATAAAACTATTACGTCCCAAGGAACCGCCGAGCTATATAGAGATTACGTATGGAAGCACCATGGCCTTCCAGATTTCCTTGTCTCGGACCGAGGACCGCAGTTCGCATCCCAGATGATGCGCGATCTGCTAAAGTTATTAAAAATTGAAAAGAAGATGTCCATGGCCTATCACCCACAAACAGATGGACAAACAGAGCAGACCTATCATGAGTTACAAGAGTACCTCCGCCTCTTCATAGCAGAAAAACAGGATCAATGGGCTGAATGGCTCGCCATTGCCCAGTTTAACTTTAACAACACACAATCTTCGGCAACCGGATTTGTACCCTTTGCACTCACCAAAATGTTTGAACCACATCTTGGTTTCGAACCCCTCATCACCAAAGCCCCAGCGGCTGCTACATTCGCCGAGTCAATGAAAACTTCCCTTGCAAAGGCCAAGGAAGCACTCGAAAGAACTCGTGAACAAATGAAATCCCAAGTGGATAAGCATAGATCGACAGCCCCCTCCTACCAGATAGGAGATATGGTGTGGCTTTCCTACTGGATTATGGAATTGTTTGGCTCAAACACCGTTCAACTCCTCCTCCCGAAAGGAAGCCATGCTCGGGACGTAGTGAATATCTCACGCGTCAAACCCTATCTCGAACCCCTTGTGGGACAGCCAGTAAACTTGTCCTGGTCCCCTCCTTATCAAGTGATGAAGGAACCGAAGAATTCGAAGTCGAATTCATAGTAGATTCACACCCTGTTGGAAGGGGATTCCAGTATCTAGTACACTGGAAAGGTTATGATGAGTCAGACTGAACCTGGGAGCCAGCCTCAGCCGTGAAGAATGTGCAGGGAGCGATTAAAAAATTTCATGAAACTAAGCCGGCCGCGCCGAGACGCTTAAGGATGACCCAGGAAGCCTTTGATGGTCTGTTCCAACCCTGCATAAACTATACCAATGGCTCTACTACGCCTCCTCATCTGGAATCTGAGGAATAGAAGGGGGGTGATGTTGCAAACCATACTATTCTCACTACTGTTCGCAACACAGACACCCCTAGCCCTCAGTACCAAACCAGGTTCGTAGTGGGTTCATAGTTAAGTTTGTACACTTTGTGAAGTTCGTAATTAGGTAGTAATTTTCCCACACTATGTTCATAGTGACGTTCATAATTAGGTTCGTAATTTAGTAGTACACAGCCACTCCATGCTTGGAACACCTTGTAACTATGTCAGTACATGTGTTCCCCTCATGTAGAGTACACATCACATCCTAGCACGGACCATGTACCAGAGGTATATAAACGTGAATATATCCAACAGAACAAGCTAGTCTTGTTCTCGTTGGATTCCCTCTGATGACGACTACGCGCTTCCATTCTTGTATTTAGTGTTTGGTATGCCAGACGCTGTATAGCTGTCTTAGGTCGCCTTCAGTTTTACTGGGTCTATGGTGAGGGTACCTGGTTTGACGATCATTCCAAGGTATTCAACCTCAGCAGTGGCAAAGTTACATTTCTCAAGTTGGAGATGGAGGTCAAGTTCTGTCATTCGCTGGAGAACATATTTGGTATGTTCTGAGTGCGAGGCATCACCAGGAGAGAAGATCAGGAGATCGTCCATGTAAATGACAAGCCATCCTTTGGCAATCATATCCCAAAAGGAGTTATTCATGAATCTTTGGAAGGTGGAGGGGGAGTTGTTCATGCCAAAGAACATGACAGTAGGTTTGAAGAGCCCTTTATGGGTGATGAAGGCACCTTTCCATTGGTCTCCTTCTTTGATGTGAACATTGTTATAGCCCCAGCGAACGTTGAATTTGGTGAAGACCTTAGCTCTTTTAAGTTTGTCGATAAGGTCAGAGACAAGGGAGAGGGAATATGTGTCGTGAGTGATATGGCAATTGAGGTAGCAGTAGTCCTGACAAGGGATGAAGTTTTCCATCTTTCTTTTTCATGAAGAAGAAGAAGGACACTTGAGGAGATTTAGAGGGTCTAATTTTCCCACCATGAAGGTTTTCATCAAGGAAATTCTCAGTGGCTTTCTGTTCATATGGGGAGAGTGGATAGATCTTTCCTCTTTCAGGAATGAAGGTTTCATCTAATTGTATAGCATGATCATAGGGGTGGGAGGGGGGAAGACAAGAGGAGGCTGCTTCCAAGAAGACAGAGGAGAAGGCCTTGTATTCTGGGAGAAGGGTGGTCTTGGGTTTGGATTTCTCTGCTTTGGCCTTATTTGAGCATGACTGGAACCTTAACTGATTATGGAAATTCCTAATTTAGGCAAAACATTAACTAAACTGTTCAAAACTGGTTTCAATTGGTTTTCCTTCCTTCGTAGGTGGTTATAACCGGTTCTGTGATGCCTGAAAGTTTTGTCATACTCATGGCTTTCTGTCCCATAATTTCTTTACATTAATCAGTTGACATGAAGCTTCCAACTGTTCTTTGATTTGCCAAACCATCATCTTGTCCCACAGCATCTCGGCATATCTTGAGCAGAGATGCTTTTTCCTTTCCAAAACAATCTCCAGGCTCTCATCATATTTTTTCTTGAGATTCCAGTCACCGATGATCTTGAGGATTTGAGATTCACGGTCAAGAACTGTCCGCCAAAATGGTGTGTTCTTGATGGTATCTTCTGAAGGAATGTTAAAAAGTGGTAAGTTCTCGACGGTATCTTCTGAAGGAATGTTAAAAAGTGGTAAAGATGCCGCAAGATGCCACTCACCCTCGTGTCCCACATGCTGCTCTTCGAGATCTTCCTCAGTCTCACTACCCATCGGTCCTTCACTTGACTAGGCATCTGCATTGAGATCGAAGTCGAGGAGAACATTCAACATCACTGAATTTGAAACAAATTGATAATGTCATATAAAGTGACTATAAGGGATGCATTTGCAACAATTTTAATTATTATTAATATCAAGATGCTAACCATATGGACAAGAATATATAGGTCAAAGCTAGTTGATAACAAGTGGAAAGATTATCTTTAATTGTCTTTAGAGCTGATTATTAATGTAAAATGGACTTTATAAGCATAA
>JBBPPW010000132.1:0-23799 GCA_038092215.1 Leccinum broughii | reverse complement strand
CTTCCAAAATCAGATAGGATGGGGGAGATGGGACTAGGGGGGGGGGGGGGGGTGATGATGATGAGCTCCTCGTCTAAATTGTCTGAATTGTATTCATCCTCATACTCTTCCAAAGTTGGTGGCGTAAGTTCTTGATTCTAGCCTGTAAGATGGTGATTTCTAACTGGTCAAGATGCAGCAATAGTTTTTCTCTCGGATACCTGAGGCAAGGTGGACTCGGAAGGGCTTATATCTGATTATCAGGCTGTTGTACTATCAGTTGCTCCGTCCCGTCCTATTTTTATTTGAGTCTGGTGTGTCTTTCTGGACTTGTCATTTTCAATGCATCCCTGCACATGCGCTCAGCTAGATTAGGAAGTCATATGACCTGGAGGATCCTGGACCAACACTTGCCGTCAGCTCAGCATGATCGGTATTTCAATTAGATCACTCGTTCATGACTATTTTAGATCAAGAATAGTGCCATAATAGGTAGATAATAGCCATCCTCATAATAACCTAATTGAGCACCACTATTAAATGTCTATATCAAAGAGGGAGATCAATGGAAGGGCACCTTCATTACTCATAAAGGCCTTTTCGAACCCACGGTCATGTTCTTCGGAATGAATAACTCCCACTCCACCTTTCAATGTTCCATGAATGATTCCTTCTGTGACATAATCACTGAAGGATGGCTTGTCATTTACATGTTGGACAATCTCCTGATCTTCTCCCCTGATGACACCTCGCATTCGGAGCATACTAAACAAGTCCTCCAATGAATGGAAGAACTTGACCTCCACCTTCGTCTAGAGAAATGCAATTTTGCTACTGCCGAAGTTGAATACCTCAGCAGGATCGTCAAACCAGGTACCCTTGCTATGGACCTGGTCAAACTTGATGGAATCGCCTCTTGGCCCACCCCTACCACTGTCAAAACTGTCTGCTTATTCCTTGGCTTTGCCAATTTCCATCGACAATTCATCAACCACTACTCCAACATTGTCCGCCCCCTCATTGATCTCACAAAAAAGGAGAAACCTTGGGACTGGTCCACTGCTTGTCAATCATCCTTCGATCACCTCTAGTCCTTTCTATCCAAACCAGTTCTTCTCCTCCCCGATTGATCTCTCTGCCTGTTACAGATTATACCATTTTCACCCCTAATCACAACCTAGACACTGCTAGCCCTAGCCACCATGTGTAACATACTTATATATACCCTATACATACTCCTAGATACTCAGAACACTGCGCTTTAGACCTTTGAAAAATGCCTGAACAGTGTTCATACACTGTTCATAGTATATTCGTAGTAGTATTCATTTTTCCCATGGTCCGTTCGTGGTGTCACAAGTGATCATAATATGTTCGTACACTAGTAGCTACACAGCCACCCCATGCTGGACCCACCTTGCTATCATCTAGAACTACTACGTCAGTACATGTGCCCCCCTCATGTAGTACACATACCAGTAGCATGGACCATGTAGCCTAAGTATATAAGCATGAATACAGCCAACAGAACAAGCTAGTCTTGTTCTTGTTGGATTTCCTCTGACAACTACAATCCTCTCCTAGCTTGTATTTAGTGATTAGGTGTGCCAGACACTGTATAGCTGTCATAGGTCGCCTTCACTGCCCCCTTTGCAATCACCACCAATGCCTCCCACAACGCTACCGGAGCCATCCTCCAAACCGACTCCAATGGCGACTGGCATCCCTGTTCCTACCTCTCCTAATCCTTTATCCCAGCTGAACGAAACTATGACATCTACGATCGGGAACTGCTTGCAGTCATTTGTGCCCTCAAGGCATGGCGTCAATACCTTCATGGTTCCCCCTTTCCTATTCAGGTCTTCACCAATCACAAAAACCTCACCTTTTTCCGCAGCCCCCAGCACCTGAACTGTCGCCAAGCTCATTGGCTTCTCAACTTCGCCGACTTTGACCTTGAAATTACCCACATCCCAGGAACGCACCTTGCTGGACCTGATGCTGTCTCTCATTGACCTGATAAGATCTCCCTTGACGCCGACAACGAGGATGTTACCCTCCTTCCCCCCTTGCTTTTTGTCCGCATCATAGACACTACCCTTCACGACATCATCTCCTCAGCTTTGGGCGATGATGTCCTTGTCCATAATGCCCTCCAGGCCCTCGACAGCACCATTCCCCTGCATTCCGCTCCTGCCTCTCTGACTGGCAGGTCGACAGAGGTGTTCTTACCTACCAAAACCACATCTATATCCCCGATTCTCACTCCCTCCACTGTGACATAGTCGCTCGTTCTCATGACCACCCCTCTGCTGGCCACCCTGGTTATCTTAAAACCCACCAGCTTGTTGCCACTGAATACTGGTGGCCTAGTCTTGCTCAGTTTGTTTGTAAATACGTCGAAGGCTGTTCCCTTTGCCAGCAATGCAAAGCAAACACCCATCCTACTGTTCCCCCTCTTACCCCGATCAAATTGACCTCCTCCCGTCCCTTTCAACAGATCTCCTGTGATCTTATTACTGATCTCCCCTTCTCCTCCAGCTTTGATTCCTTACTGGTTGTGGTCGACCATGGAAGGGGGTAATTCTCTGTCCTACCAAGAAAACCATCACAACCGAAGGGATAGCAATCCTTTTCTTTCACAAAGTATACAAACACTTCAGGCTCTATGACAAAATCATCTCTGATCGTGGCCAGCAATTCACCTCTTCCTTTGCCAGAGAACTCGGAAAAGTCCTCGGATACAACCTCTCCCTCTTCATTGCTTATCACCCTCAAACAGACGGAGAAACCAAACGTGTCAACCATGAGGTCGAGACTCGAGACCTACCTCCGGATCCTTTGGGGAGATAACCCCACTACATGGGCTGATCTGATCACTCAGGCGGAGTTCGCCCACAATCATCGCCCCCATTCTGTAACCAGAAAGTCCCCCTTCTTTCTCATGATGGATTTCGAACCCCATCCCCTTCCCACTGTCATCACCAATTCCAATCTCCCTGCCATTGAATCCAGACTCAAAGCCCTCTCTGCAGCCTGAGACAAAGCCCTCGCCGCATATGAACTAGCTCGCCAGGTTATGTCTGCTAGAAATGGTAGAGGATTTACCCTGTTCTCAAAAGGAGACAAAGTCTGGCTCGAAGCCAAAAACCTCAAACAAAACCTCACCTCTTGGAAGTTTGCTCCGAAACGAGAAGGACCTTTTACCATCACCCAGGTCCTATCCCCCATCACCTATCAATTATGCCTCCCTGAAACCTGGAGCATTCACAACGTGTTTCATGCCTCCCTCTTATCGCCCTATCGCGAAAACCCCGTACACGGCCCGAACTTCCCTGCTCCACCACCTGATCTTATTGAGGGCAAAGAGGAATTTGAAATACTGTGCATCATACGTCACAGGGGCCCCCTTAACAACTGCATGTATCTGATCCAATGGAAAGGATAGTATATGGCTGAAGAAGATACCTGGATACCAGAAGGAGAACTAAAACACGCCAAAACAATCCTCCTAGCATATAAGAAACTCCACCCTGTCGCTTTCCCTTCAAAACCCTCCCATTTTAGAAATCCAATACCGTCCACTCCTACAAGAATGTCAAGCTATGTCCCTTCTGATTCAATTTCTTCTGTATCTACCTTGTCTCTTTCATCTCCTCCTTCATCGTGTAGTTTTTCCTCTCCTACCAGTCCTTTGGCTCGAGGTCGTCTCCCTAGCCCTCTCAGCAGAACACCTCTGGGTCTTAGTGATCTCGAAACTCCTCCTCACTCCCCCATCGACTCAGACCCAACTTTAGATAGCAACAAACCCACCGTTCCTTGATGCATCGATTCCCCTCTCCTCCCCACTCATTCCAACGTATACCATATAGCTACCATCGATGTCTCTCTCTATGCCAGCAGACTCAGGACCGATGATGCTTCGCCTGAGGACTTACGCAGGCTTCACACCTACTTACAGGACACTCACTACACCTACAACATCTACGCATACACCGACATAGAATCCCCCCTCCATTTGCTGTATAACATGTTTGTCCATACCTCTCGCTTTGGGAATAATTACATCCAACCTCAGAAACTCGTCCAACTCCCAAGCTGCCTTTCTCTCTGCCCAGATTACCGCCGCACAGCGAGCCATCAAGGAACATCTCCTCTCTGCTATGCACCAGCTTGGGCCCATGACCGAATTCGTCACTGACATTGATCACTTTCTGGCTGAAATGACAATCTATTCCATCCCTCTTACAATCCCACAAATGCCCTCTTCTCCCCAGGGACTTTGTTACTACACTTTTCACTACACTTTTTTGGTACACTTTGGTACACTTTTTGGTACACTTTTTTGGTAGACATTTTACTACACTTTTCACTACACTTTTTACTACACTTTTTTGTACACTTTTTTTGTACACTTTTTACTACACTTTTTTTGTACACTTTTTACTACACTTTTTTGTACACTTTTTACTACACTTTTTTTGTACACTTTTTACTACACTTTTTTGTACACTTTTTTTGTACACTTTTCTGTACACTTTTCTATCCTAACCAGACACTAACCAAGCTTGTCCAGGCACACTAACCAGAACTAACAAAGCAGGAATCCTAACCAGATGCTAATCAAGCATTTCCAAGATTCGCTATGTACTTCTTTGTCCTTTTTTTCTCTTACGCTTATCACCTTCATATTGTCTTTGTCCTGTAGTTTAGATCTCGAGTGATTTCGCCTCCTTCACATCACTGACGATCCACAATCTTCCTATCTCTGTTCCTATTTCTTCCTATCTCTGTCTCAACCTTATGACTCATGATGACATCATTGATTCATCAGTCATCAGTCATTGCTGAAGTAACCAAAGTCCGGTCGGACTATCGGACTAGCACTTGGGGGCTGACGACGACACTTGGAGAGAGAAAAGGATAAAGGTGAAAGCTTGAAAGGACTTTGGCAATAAGCTCAAGAGGTCAAAGCTGGGTCTACCAGCTATGACTGACTCGAGTATTTATACAAGCAGACTATTCTGTTACATACATACATACTAAGTGACATCATGTCTACATAATGATATAAGGGAGTGGGTGGTAATGGAATGATAGTGGTGACGACATAGGAATGTAGTGACATTGAGGAGAAGGGCTGAGGGGTAGATCACCTGACCTTAGTCCGGGTATCGGTATGTCCAGTCTTAGTCCACTGTGTTGGAGAGGCTGGACTGCTCCAGACTGTGCTCTGGACTTGTGAGTGGTCAGTCGGTAACAGTGATTTACAACAATTGCTTAGTAATGTATGCATAGCATTCTGCAGCTTCTGACTCACTCCATACTGCAGATGACTCCTCCCTTCCATATGATTCCATTGCTTTCCATCTCATAGTACTAAAGGACTCGCCTTCTCGTTTGTACCTCCCTAAGCTAGAGCTACTTGGAATACTATCTGAGTTCTTAGCGACCTCGAGTCCCTTCATCCCTTCATTTTTTCGTCCCCTCAGTCCTTCTGCCCTCTTCGGGTGTATCCCTTAGTCTTTAGCCTTAGCCGTCTCGCCAAGCATTACACTTGCTTGATGAAGTCCTCAGCTCTTAGCTTCATCTCCACCTCCAAGTCTATAGCCGACCCTACCCAGGCCAGCTGTAACACTCCTCATGGAGCTTTCCTTCACTGTCCTCATTGTCTCCAACACAACTGGACTACTATCAGTCACACTGGACTACCTCCGGACTACCATCTGAGAGAACCCTGTTCAATGCCATCCCCTTCATTGATGAGACTTTCCAACAGACTCCCTGAACCTCTATAGGGAGAAGCATATCCCCAGGCAAACCCCTGACACCCCTACCTGCCAACAACCACTTGGTAGACTTGTTTTCTTTATAATGTCAGTGATGACAAAGAGTCCTTCTTGTTTGACAGCTAACTGTTTGGGGGAGGTGAGAAAGCATCTGAGGTTTCTAGCTTCAAGCTAGTGTTGTGGTAGCAGCTCAGCGGCTTATGTCAGTTTCTGTACTGCTAGTTTATTTACATAAGCTAAGCTGTGCAAACATCACAGCTTCAGTCTATCCTAACTCAGCTCGTAGCTGGAGCCATGTCAAGTTGTGATAAACAACCAAATCCCATCAATTGAACTACATGTAAGGCTACAGCATCATAAATGTAGCTATGGCAGTCGACTATATGGACACTAGAAGTTGCAAATGAGACAAAAGTACAACATGTAAGGCTACGTCATCCACAATCCAACTATAAATGTAGCTACAGTTGACTCTATGGACATTAAAAGTTGCAAATGAGACAAAAGTACATATCAACACTGGCACAGCATTTCATATCATGCCGGACTCATCATGGTTATGTATCACAGCGTACTTGTTTGCGCATCACAGCAGACTTGTTGCGGCCAGACTGCGTGACTTGCAGCTAGTATGGCAGGCTGCTGCTTGACTCTGTGTAACAATGCATCAACTGCAAAACATGAGTTGTAGAGGCAACATGCTTTAGCAGAGACTGATGAACCTCTTAGTTATCACAGACAGAACATCTGCAGTCTCATGTTTCCACTTTCTGGGAGTTTTTGGCACCAACACGGCTGGCGGCAAGTCCAACTCCGGCACTGAAAACTCTTCAGAAGTGTCTGTTACAAACCCTTCCATTTTCACACTTGATATGGGCATTCGAGCACAGTGCCTCAATGCACACATCGTTACTCTATTTTCACTATCCATATCTACCTAGCTTCCCTAACAAGTACTTATTCAAAAGATTAAATAATACAACCTCAGCCTGCAAATGTTCACCCTCCTCGTAGCTGGCATCCTTGATAATCTCTTCTATGCTCGAGGCCGGAGACAGGTGTTGTTTGTTAGCATTGAGTTCAGGTTCATCAGGTTCGTCCTCCATCAAAACATGCTGATCAAGACTTGCATTGGTCTAGTTTGAAAGTCAGCCTACCATGTACATTGTAATTTGTGATGTCATACTGGTTACTCACCAGATTTAAGATCATCTCCTCCGCTGACTTGATGTACGTATGATTCATTGATCCCAGTAGTTTTTGATCCACTGTGCCATACATATAGCAGGATTGACAACTGTGATGGTCAGTTAGTTGTTGTTCAAACTAGTGGCAGAGAGTTGGGGAGTTACACATAGCAATGACATACAATCGGGTGTTGTCCATGCGTTTGTAAGATTGAGTGGCCCAATCGAGACCAAAATCGATCCAAGGCTTCACATGAAGGTTAGTCATTCCTAGTAGCTCCTGGCAAGCAGACATGAAGAGCTCAAAAGAAGGAACAGAACTCCTGAGATGGGGAACAGTCTTGCTGGACATTTATTGCTGTACTTTGTGGGGGACCTGCCAGTGTTCAAGCATCAGACATGCATTTATCAATGATGTATAGTAAGAATTGCATTAAAGTGACCACTAACCTGAAGAATGTGTTCAAAGTCTTCAAGGACTTGCCGTTGTAGTGGAGATAATGTGTGTCCATCATGATTTATGTCTCTTTGATTTGGCAACGCAAAAAAGAAGTTGACAGCCTCAAAACAGTAACAGTAGCATCAGTAATCAGTCAATGACAGTAGCCTAGATATTACTTACCAGATGTAAGTAGTGTTTTCAGGTCTGGTCTGGTCTGGTCTTCTGGGTCTGGTCTTCTGCCATATTTGGGCATGACTGAGACTGAGACTGGTCCTGGGATTTTTAACAATATGGAAAAACCAGACCAAGACTGCAAAAAACCAAATTTTTGGTCTTTGTTGGTCTTTTGCCAGTCCAGTTACAGTTATTAACCAGTTGTTAGGGGTTTCATCCAAATTGGTTCAGGGGTCGTTGAGATATGATTGATTTAAGAATGCATGTCATTCTTAAGTATATCTAAGATAGGGCTCATTCATATTCTACCAATGTCATGTGATGAGTTCTGTCATGCTGACAGCTTTTTGGCTGGCGAAAGTGTTACATTTGCTTATAACTAGCTAACAATACTATATATATAAAATATGCTTTGTGGCGAAGGTGAAGGATACCATCCTGCAGACCCGCCCGAAACTCGAATCTCAATTGAGGCCCTAATCAACAAGTTATAAGATAATGAAAAAAATTGCAAGGGGAATCTTGATGACAAAGCAACACCAGGATTCACCAGCAGTCGGACTGGATCCATCCTGCCAATTTGAGTCATGCCTGTTAAGCACCAACTCTGGGAGAGTGCTAGAACAGCTAGCAACACAACAACAACCTAAAGGGGACTCGGAAGGAGTAAGGAGATAACGATAAGGGCAAGTGCCGTTAGCGTCGGGGATCGTATGCACTCGGTGCTTACTGCTGTAGAGTCGCAGTAACCTCTTGTCTTGTAAATGCGAGAGATGGTGAGTGGATAAGAGAAGACAATGTCAAAGGGTCTTACGAAGTCGCAGAGGACTTGTAGGGACAATAAGACAAGGGGGGAAAACAATACTAGACTAAGGTATCAAAGTACATGTGCTACTCTTTATATACCTAGCTAGTGGGTGCACGGACCATGTAATAATGTCTGCCCTAACCTGTATGCGTAAGTGCTGACTGATGGTGACATCAGTAGGGTGTAGGGTATGACATCATGTTGGGGATAACATCATGAGTGACGTCAGATCACGTGACCTAGAAGAGAAGAGAAGATAAGATAGATGCGTAAGGCGTCTAGATAAGATAAGATAACTTGGGGAGATAAAGGACGAGGAGAAGAGGAGTGAACCGTGTGGGAACTGAGAGGGTTAGCTAAGGGGTTAGCTAAGTTACGAGGATTGCAACAATGCCAAAACGCAAGTATGCAGATTTGGCACGTCTTCAAAGCCTCAAGAAAGCTAGACATCAGTTACAGGATAAGCATAACAAGGAGAAGAACCTGCCACTGCTGGTAGAGCAGTCCCTACTACTAGTACGGCCGAGGACTTGGAACTTGAAGCAACTCAGGCTCTAACTCGGAGTCCAAGTCACTGGGTGTTGAATGGCACTGAGTCAGAAGGCCTGTAGCGTTGGTCACACACAGTGCCAGGCAGTGAACTTCACAAGTCTGAGATCATTCCCAGCCAATCTGCCGGGAACAACACAGTCTGAGAATGCATGCAAAGGCATGCGACCTCATTGGAATGGGTACTACCAGATTCCTCGATCATCTGAGTGATCTGGAGAACAAGATACTGGCAAGCTGAATCAAGTATTTTATTGATGTTACTCATTTCAAGTACCAGGAAGTTGTGGAAACAAGGTCTAGGAAATTAAATATGAGTGGAAGTGGTACACAGAATGATTAGACACTAGGCTTAACCCTTTGGCATAAAAAGGTCCCTTCTCAATGAAGTTGAAGTTGCCGTCGGGTCTTTGAAGCGCAATGTGGAAGGTGATGGTCTTTGTTACAGCTGGCCCTGGTAGGGTTGGATGTAGACTTGGGGGGTAGGCAAAGACTAGGGACGAAGGAGTAGTCAAGCAAATGTAACATCTGGCGAGACTCTAGAGACAAAGGTACCAAGAAGAGATCACACCCAAAGAAGGCTGAGACACTGAGGGATGAAGGGACGAATGACTCAAAGGATTGGCAGGAGACTCAGAGTATATTTCAAGTAGCTCTAGCTTAAGGTTTACAAAAGAGACCAGGTAATCGTTAATTACTACCAGCATGGAATGCAATGGAAACACAAGGAAGGGATAAGTCATCTGTAGTATGGATGTATAAGAAGCTGTGGAGGATTAATTATACAATGATTGAATGACAACAGATGGATGATGAAGCAATGATGTCATCATGAGTCAAAGGACTGGAACAAAGATAGGAAGAAATTGGAATGGAGATAGGAGAGACTAGGAACAATGATAGGGGAAAGTTGGATCATCAGTGATATGGAACACAACATGAAATTGCTTGAGATCTATGGTACAAAGAGAAGACAAGGTGAAGGTGATAAGCAAAGGGAAAAAAAAAAAAAAAAAAAAAGAGAAAAGACATAGTAAGAACTCTGGGGACAATTGTAACAGTCTTCACTTGAAGCCAATTGACACTGGCATCTTCAGCAATAATGGGGGAGCCTGGGCCCAATGATGAGTCGGACGTCTTGAAGACAGAGCAAGGGAGATCTGTGTGAAAGAGAAGTGGATGATTCTTGTGGGGTAGCCTGAGATCTTGTTCCTTGATCGAGATTATAATGGCTAGCGTTTAAAGGTCCAGTTACATAACTGGAAAAAAACCGTAACTTAACTGGACTTTAACTGAATGTAACCGAACCGTCGGTCATGGTTACAGTCAATTATGCTCAGTCATGGTTACAGTTACACCCCACACTCGAGATAACAAAACCGATGCAAAACCGGTTTTCAAGACTATAACTACTATGAACAGGTAACTACTCGATAACTATCAGCTCTGAACTGGCACAATTGTGCACATTGTGTGGTAGCTTCTGTTCATGGCCTGTCGCCGTCATGTTGTTGTGGCATGGTGCTGCTGTAGCACGCCACATTGTCATGTTGTCATCATGCTGTCTTCATGTGGCTGTGGTGTTGTGCCAGTGGTGTCAGGGTTGTCACCGTCGCCATTGTCGCATCGTCGTCCATGTTGCCAGTTGACATATGCCATTGTCGTCATCGTGGTGTTGTTGTTGTTGTACCATTCAAGTCGTGCTGTTTGTCCATGTCGTGTCATTGTCATGCTGTCATCGTGCAGCTGTGGTGTTGTGGAAAGGGAGATGGACTTGGAGAGGAAGAGAGAGAGGACAATGACAAGGCATCGTTGTGTCGTTGTCAGAGGGAGAGGGGGAGAGAAAGGATAACAATGAGGCATTGTTGTGTCTTCGTCATTGTATTGTTCGTCAAGGAAGGAGTGGGAGTGGGAGTGGGAGTGGGAGGGAGGGACAGGGACAGGGACAGGGACAGGGACAGGGAGAAGATGACAATGATTGTGCCATCCATTGAGGGAGGAGTGGGAGTGGGAGAGAGGGAGCATGTGTGCAGTGTGTGACCGTGTGTCCGGCATTGGGTCATTGCAGTGGTCTGTGGAGATCTGGTGGAGGGTGAGGGGGAACAAAGAGAGGGAGGGACAGAGGGACATATCTGTTGTTGCCTTTGTTGCCATTGTGCCCTCGTCACATTGTCATCGTGGCAGGTATGTGCGTGTCGTCAATGTTGACATTGCAAGTGAGGGAGTGGGTCGTCGTTGACATTGTGGATGAGGGAGCGTGTGTAATTATCTCATGTGGGACCACTCAATCATTGTTACTTCCCATTCTTCTTCACGAATTTCTCGTTGTCTCTGGGCTTTCATAAGTTTTTTTTTTTTTTCTGCTCATGCTTCATGAATACATACCACCAGACCATGCACCATCTTTCCTTCAACTCAACACTGCCAGTGGTTGATTGCTTTCACTGCTACTAGACCCTTTTCGAGTCCTTTTCGTGGGTTTGGCCTTCTGAGTCGGCACCCTCTGCTTGTCTTTGGATGCTGCCTTTCTGAGTGTCAAGTGGAACTACCATAAAAGATGTTTCACACTTCCCTTTTATGGTAATCCAGTTGATTGAATCAATTTTTTCAATGCTCATAGAGAGCTATTACTCACCTACTATGATACACCACAGACATTCAATGCCAATTGAATATTGGTAGTAGGGGGATGAAAGATGGATGGGGCAATGGTAAGAACTAGATGATGAAGGAAAAAGGCAATGTTGGTAAAATTTGTCACACATCACATTGTGACTATAATGACTAACTCACCGTGACATTGTTAGGTGATCGGCATAACCGGTTTGTAAGAAACCAACTATGACCAGCTATGTAACTGCATGTAACCATTTGAAACCAGTCTCCGACAGTTAGGTCTGATCTAACACTGAATTTCTAATTTCCATAACCGGTTAGGGTTACAGTTACACCAAAAAAGTTAGAGAAACCGGACCGAACCAGACCTTAAAACGCTAATAATGGTGGTATTCATTTGAGAGGCAATCATGTCGGCAGCTAACTTGAGCTCATGTTGCATCCAAGCTAGGCCAGAACTAAACCCCGACTCCCCCACCCAGAATGGAATCCTTTCGGAAGAGGACAAATGAGACAAGTGAAGGTCAGGCAATAGTCGGGAGTGGTGGAGCCAGACTAGGGTCATTCGATTGCAATATTGAAGGCCAGAATATATCCAATGACAGACCTCTTGGATATCGACAGGTCTCTCAGAAACATATCAACATGATCAGAGAAGTGGCTGAATGTTTCCTCATGGATTTTGTAAGGTGACATGGCGATGAGCTGGCGACGATCAGCATCATGAATAAGTCTAGAGAATGAGATGACAATGTATTAGAATGTGAAGGTGCAAGATAGTGATAACTTACTTTGCAGTGACTCAATGTTTTCTAGACTCAGATGAGAGCAAAAAGATTGAGCTGTACTCTGCAGGCACAACAGTGTAAATGGTCTGACTGAAGGGTGAGTAAATGTTGAGGACGTGAGAGAGCATTGAACTGCTTACCAGTGTGTCCAGGAATGGTTTTTGAAGTGATTCAATTATTGTAGCAGAATGGGATGGGGCGTCAAGGAGGGGAGGATGGTGGACGTTAAGAAGAACAGCATCATGAGAATTGACATTATGAGCTTGCCTCATGGCTAGACATGCAGCAGCCTGCTCGTCAGGTGCACAGTGGCTGTTGATAATGTCCAAACTGTGATGGCCAAATTCTTCCTTGAATGTTTCTTCTGTTTGTGAGGTGGCAGGATCAAGTGAGAATACTTCCGATGAAGTACTACAACAACTGGATGTTGTTTGGTGGCTATTACCAGTGTCCTTGGTAGGTGTGGAAGGCCGGCTACACACCATGATGGGAGGCAAGATACAAAGGGTTTTGTCGAAGAACTCGACTATAGATGACATCTCACAGAGAAATTTACAAAGTCGATTAGGTGAGTAGTGATTGACTGGGTGTATGAAGGATGGATAGGTGGTGGGGAGGACAAGACAATGGGGGGACTGCACAGTCTGCACTGCATGATGATTATGTCACACATCACAAGGGAAGTAAGCTAAGTACTTAGAAGTGAAAGGGAACTTAAGGAATGGATGATCACACAGGCAGAGAGGAGAATAACAATACTATAAGTAGTGCAGATAATAGGACAATGTCATACCAAGGAAATGTTTGAATATGAGGGGAAAAGATCTTTCAGTAGTGTAGAAGGTTTTTGGAGGAAACATCAAATGGAGAGTGAGTAGTAAGCACATGAATACGACTGTCGGGGCACTTCGTGTACATGCAACATGCTGGTACTATGAATAGACAATTGGAAAACCAGCAGTTGTAGCAAATAAAACTGCAGGAATGAATAGATAAAAACTTGTCAGACATTTATCAAGTAGTATACAAAGAACAGATAATTACCGTCAATACTGCCATGTAAAGGCGGCCTTGGAAGACATTGATGGTAGAAGTTGAAGAGCAAAGGGTATTGAGGATGGATGTTGAATGATGTGCAAAAATTGAAGAGCGAACGAGCGAACAGGCAGGAAACACGACTCGAATGCTCTTGAGCTGTTTACTGGTGATGAAATGAGGGCAGTGGTTATGTGCAAATTCTGCATAGAAGAGATGTTCTGCCCATCCAATAGAGTTATCATGGTAGTAGCTTCGAAAGTTGGTTTCAACCTCTTGGTTGACTTGTTTGGTTTCACCATCGGTTTGGGGGTGATAGGCGGTGGAGAGGGAGAGGGTATAGCCAATGAGTTTTGCTAACTCCTTTATGAAGGCAGAAGCAAATTGAGGTCCTCTATCTGAGATGATTTTGTTGTAGCTAATATTTGCTAATATAGAATGAACTTGCCAAGGTTATTCTGTCAGTGGGTGGTCATCTTCTCACCTCTCCACTTCCCCTCCTACCTAATCCTGAATGTAAGGAGCTCCTACATACAATCCAAAATGCCAAAGGATCAGAAGTCTTCCATAATTGAAGGTGACCTAAGACAGCTATACAGTGTCTGGCACACCGAACACTAAATACAAGAGTGGAGGGGAAAGTCGTTGTCAGAGGGAATCCAACGAGAACAAGACTAGCTTGTTCCGTTGGCTGTATTCACGTTTTATACTACTTACAGTTGGTCCGTGCTACAGAGGCTATACTACAATGCGTCTAGGGCGTGTATCAACACAGCCAGTACTAACATCAGTAATCGAACTACTACGAATGTATATATGAGATAACGTGGAGTCCACGTGCTTATGAATAGGTAGGAAGGTGCGCATTTAGGGAGGGTGCTCCAATGTCCAGACCAAGGCCTTGCGGAGGGGTTGGGAGTGGGCATTTAGGGATAAGGCAGGAATGCGCGAATAAGAACTGGTTGAGGAGACTCAGTGAATACAGAGAGTGAAAATAGAGTAGTGATGTGGGCATTTAGGCATTGTGCTCAAATGCACACATCGCGTGTGAAAACGAGAGGATTTGTAACAATAATAGGGCAGTGATATTTGCTCAAATTCATGTTTAACAGTTTGAGCTGAACTCATTCAAGTTGTAGCAGTACAACAAGCATCACCAAGGCCTAATTGGGATGCCAAGGCTTGAAGGGAGTTTACGTCCTGTTCAATGGTTACTTGGATGGGCTCCTGTAGGAGCTTTGAGGAACAATACTCAGACATTTTCACAGAAGAATCATATTAGTGAATTTACTCAAGTTGAAATGAGGGAATACTTTTCCAAAGCCTTGGCAATAATTTGTGACACATAATGTGCTGAACCCAGTGAGGTACCTGCAAATCACATTAGTATACTCTCTACTGTGTGTTATGTCACACCTGCTGTAGCACTGCCCACTGCCCAGTGCCGGTGGGTGCTGAGACCAACAAAGAATGGGCACTCACATCGAGAATCATTTTACAGTCCTTCAAAACATCCCATTTGTCACTGCTTATTTGGAATGAGGTCAACTTGTGAACAGTGAGGAAGTGATTGATAGGCTAAAGATCTAAACATATACATGAGAAACAATGTTGGCAAGATATCAAAAAGAAATGATCACTCACTGGGCGCAAGACTCTTAAACAATTGAGCATATAAAAGGTGGTGTTCCACCTGGTTGGGACATCATGAAGTAATGGTACCTCTGGAACAACAACTACTGTCCCAGCAGCATCTTGGAACCAGCCTTTCTCATTTCTGGTCTTAATGAGATCATGAAACTGGTTGCAGTGCAATCCTGAAGAGCAAATTATTTGAGCAATCTCACACCGTGAGGTTATTGGCCATTTGTTGATAGCAGCTATGTATTCATCATCCAACTTGTTTGGATCATCAAACATATTTGCATACATAGCCTCAATCTCTTCCAAGTTGGGGTCGTTGACTATGGTCACCAGGACAGCTTCATCTTGTTGTTGGCAGCATTATCCAGTGTAAACCAACCTAGCTAGTAGTTGCTATATTGATCAACATGACAGCAGGGGATACTCAAAATGTGATGACATGTACATTCATTGTGACTTCAGCATGGTCAAGTAAGTAGAGGATACAGCGCACTAGAACCAAACTGGTGTGATTGCCATGTATGTGATGGAAGTCAATCAATGCACATTTTAGCTTTAAAGCACCAGTTGTCAGGTGCCCAACAATCCAGTGGGCTATCAAAGCCAAATATGACTGTCGGGACTTGTCACTCTAGAAGTCAGAGATGAATGAAATTACCCCAAGGGCTTTCTACAACTGTGTTAATGGATTAATTAAAAAGCAACCAAGTTGGACTGATCAAGGACTTACCTCCATTTCAGCTTTCAAGATCACAAAGCTGTCCTGCCAGGTAGCGATGACCTCCAATTAGAGCATTGTACAATGAAGAATGTCACTATCCTTCAGATCATCCTGAAGGAGAAGCAAGAGCTGTCAAAATTCTGGGCACTTGACTACACTCAAAGACTAGATGTGGACAGATATCATCAGTAGTAGCAAGCCGGCTGTAATGAAAACTTTGCAAACCTGGTCATCGACAATGATAAATTCAACCAGAAATTGATGAAACACTTCTTTTGAAAACTTCAGAATCACTTTTCAGTCAGTCGAGTCTGTGGAACCTGCATTATCATCTGTTCAGATATGCATGGGAAGCTTTGTGATGTCAATACCATCCTCTACCAGACCCTGGAGACTCAAAGCCAGAGTGTAGCCCTTTTTGATCACGGCCACAAGAGAGTGAAGCTATGGAAGCCAAGACTTTTTGCAGGCAGCAATAATGTATTTGAGAAGATGCCATTGCTTGGGGTGCTTATGCAAGACACTGGTCGATGTATTCACGCTATAATAGAAGTTCCCATGACAGCGAATCAGCTATGTCCAAGTTTGGGCTTGGCGCCATATTTTTTAATCCATGCCTTCCAATTGTGGTCATAGTCTGCCCTGCAAGGATGTGTCAACACGGTAATCAGTACACATTCAATGAATGTGCACTTACTTATACAGCTTGCAGTGGGTAGGCTCTAAGTTCTTTGCCTCATCTTGTTACAAACCCTCTCGTTTTCACACTCAATGTGCACATTTGAGCACAGTGCCTAAATGCCCACATTGCTACTCTATTTTCACTCTCCGTATTTACCTAGTCTCCCCAACCAGTCCTTACTCACGCATTCCAGCCTCATCCCTAAATGCCCACTTCCAACCCCTCCACGAGGCCTTGGTCCAGACATTCGAGCACCATCCCTGAATGCACATATTCCTACCTATTCATAAGCACGTGGACTCCACGCTATCTCATATATACATTCGTAGTAGTTCAATTACTGATGTTAGTACTGGTTGTGTTGATACACGCCCTAGACACATTGTAGTATAGCCTCTGTAGCACGGACCAACTGTAAGTAGTATAAAATGTGAATAAAGCCAACGGAACAAGCTAGTCTTGTTCTCGTTGGATTCCCTCTGACAATGACTTTCCCCCTCCATTCTTGTATTTGGTGTTTGGTGTGCCAGACGCTGTATAGCCATCTTAGGTCGCCTTCACATCTCAGTAGAAAAAGTGTCACATGTCCAGGGTCCTCTGCTGAGACATTGGTTACTGAATGGCTGTGAGACATTTGATTGATGGGATCATTCAAAATGTTGGGCATCTCTAGCTTATTCGTGTCTTTTCTCCAGGTGTGCTGCCTAGTATGCGGAAGCTTCTGCTGTATGACAACAAGCTGATCTTCCGACTTATCAGAGCTAGAAATATTGAGATCAAAGGTTTCCACATTGCCAGATGAGGGTGATTGAGCAGGTCTGGCATCAGGTAGCTTTTTGGAGCTTAAATATAGTGTATATGGAGCTGCTACTACCAAAACTGGTTAGACTGGGATGAGCAATGGAGATGAAGTGAATGAGTTGATGAAGTCAGGAAAGAGATGGAGGATCTTAGATAGTTTTCAAAGGATTGCCTATGAAAAGTAGGTGCTTCATTCTTTTTGGCCCAGGCTGCACACTATTCACACTATACTAGCTCCAAGTCTTGTCTTATTTTTGACAAAGAGAGGCACCTACTATCATTTAGAGCCTACCAGGCCTCCTGGATTGTGGTTGGAATGTAGAAACTGGATGTTTTGCTTAAATATCTTGTGAGGGATCTTGAAGAACAAAAACCCTGGTTTTGGAAAGCTTTTTGGCCAAAAACCAAAGAGGAAGCCATATTCCTTTTTTATTAGGGTGGCATAGGCGCTATAGTAAGGTATGGCATTTTTACTGATTCAATGGCTACATTTAGGTAAGACCCCAAGCAGGCCAGAAACATATACACTAGACCAAGAAAGGACAGAGGCTTTTATAAACTCACTTTTCATTCAAAGAATCAAGTATGACTTTTTTTGCTTGTCATTTTTAAATCTTATCATTTTTTAGCAAGTATGTCTCTGCTCGTGCCTCACTACACTCCAACCCAATCAAGCATGTATAGCCTTTGTAAGAAAGTAACCTGTAGAACCCAAGGAGAACTCAAGCAACCCTACATTCCAAATAAGGTGCTGTTTACACTTGTTCATAATCTGCAGAAAGATAAGAAATCCATGAACACCTTGCCAGCAAGGTAATACCTGCATGCAAAATTTCATTTATACACCAATATGCATGGATGCAACATCACTGAGTACATTTCTATAGATTCTTGGCCATTTCAACTATTTTTCTTTGCTCTTGAGTCCTTTGTCATCCACTGTTCTTCTCACAACTCACAAACTGTCATTTCCAGAGCAGAATGAATGGAAATGGCATCATCAGTATACCACCAATATCTGTTACATTCCCCAATGCACAACTCACATCCTGTCATTTCCAGAGCAGAATGAATGTACATGACATCATCAAGATCACCACTCTGTGCCACATTCCACAATGCACAACTCACAGCCTATCATTTCCAGAGCAGAATGGATGGACATGGCATCATCAGTATCATCACTCTCTGCCATATTCCATAATGCACAACTCACTTGCTATCATTTCCAGAGCAGAATGGATGAACATGGCATCATCAGTATCATCACTCTCTGCCACATTCCACAATGCACAACTCACTCACTGTCATTTTCAGAGCAGAAGTAAAAGCAGTTTTGTTAGCATTACCACTCTCTGCCACACCCTACAATGCACAACTCACAGCCTATCATTTCCAGAGCAGAATGGATGGACATGGCATCATCAGTATCATCACTCTCTGCCACATTCCACAATGTACAACTCACAGCCTGGCATCATCAGTATCACCAATATCTGCCACATTCCACAATGCAAAACTCACATTCTGTCATTTGCACAGCAGAATGGAGAATGAATGGACATGGCATCATCAGCATCACCACTCTCTGCTACATTCCACAATGGACAACTCACATCCTGTCATTTTCAGAGCAGAATGGAGAATGAATGGACATGATATCATCAGTATCACCACTCTCTGCTACATTCCATAATGGACAACTCACATCTTGTCATTTCCAGAGCAGAATGAAGAAGGAATGAACATGACATCATCAGTATCACCAATATCTGCTACATTCCACAATGCACAACTCACCCACTGTCATTTCAGAGCATAATGAAGAATGAATGGACATGGCATCATCAGTATCACCAATATCTGCCACATTCCACAATGCATAACTCACAAACTGTCATTTCCAGATCAAAATATAAGGCAAATCAAATTCTATACATTTACTGGAATAACTAGTCTCACTTTCTATAATTCCCTCAGTGGGATGAAAACCATTAGCATAAATTCAAATTTATCTATGACATAATTCATACCCAAAAGTGTGGAAACCATGTTGCTAGATCTTCAGCCTCCAGAATGTCAATACTGTGTACAGGAAGTACAGATTGACACATCTTGTCTATTTCAAATATGACACTAATTATTGTATTAGCCTTCACAAAATATTCAACATGCAATGCTTACTCTTCAACTGCATATCTAATGCACAATGCTATGTTTGTTTCTTGGGCAGTTACAAAAAGCATTTGCAAAGCCTTCTCATTCAGAGCTCTCGCTGTGATTTCCAGCAACAAGTTACATCCTTCACTTGAGTTGTGCATCCCTTGAGCGCATGCAAATTCTGTGAGTGGTCATTTTATTAGAAAAGAGCATAATACCTTCCAATTTGAACACTATATTTTGGTGCGTAGTTCAATTCACAGAGACGACCCCATACATTAGCTTTGTTGAAAACTGTATCCATCAGCTCATGTGCCTTTGCTACCTTCTCCTGAATTGGCAGCTTTCGAGCATCCGAGTCACCAGATAGTTCATTTATGGCTACCGGCAGCAATGCATCAAACTTGGTGAACAACACAATAACAGGCACTGGCCAAACTGTGAGCTTGAAAAGAATTTGCCAAAAATGAGCCCACCATTTTTTGTATCACACTCATTAAAAGTATTTCCTCGGATCGTTGGATTGCCCGATGCAATTTATCCATTGGGATACAGTACCTATACAGAAGTAACAACTAGTCAATTTACTACTTACCGCACCGTTCGAGCTATTACCAGATGGCATGAATGCGCTTCTTGAGAAATGTCGTGTTTTCACGATCAGCAATGATGGAATTCATGCACAAAACCAGCCTCGAAGCCCCACGAGTCATGGAAGATGAAGTTGTCATTGCTTTGGAAAATCAACTCATTCTTGATGTTGTGCTTGCCGCGCTAGCGTATATTTGTAAACATGCGCGGCAAGTCCGAGTCCCAGTATGATACTCACACCCATGGATCCCTCGACCTGTGTCAAATCAATCTGGTCGCACGGTTTGGTCGGCCAGTCATCCAGATGTATTAAACTAGGCACGCACCTTTTTTCCCTTTCCATCATAGACCTCCGGGTTTTTGGTAGTGTTACAGATCGCGCAGAGAATAGTCGTCTTGCCAGTGTTCGCCCGCCCAACGATAAGGATCCGGAAGCGGCCAAATTTCTCTCGGATGTTTTCGAAACCGCCGGTCTGGTTTGCCTCTAGTAAGTTCGAGTCCGAGTCCATATCTAGATTCTAAGCCTGAGCGTATTGTCGAAGAAAATGTGGAACTGTGAGGGCGAGGGAGGAAGGAACAAGTGTACGCCAGACTCAGATCGATCCCCGTGACTGTCACACTAGTCACGGTCGGGTGTCGGGTCCACGGACCGGATTCGGGTTTCTTTGTTCCCACTGACATGGCTTTCCGTCTGGTCAAACTGACAACTTTGGTTCGGCCACATGGCGGGATATCTTATTGTACTTAATCAACGGACGACGAGTCCATGTTCCTTATTTCTGTATTATGTCGATGTATTCTCAAATTTTGTGGGGGGAATGTGACGCTAGATCAATTTGAACTTCTTGTTTACGAGGCGAAATATGAGGATATCAGACATAAGGAGGCAGACACAAAACAGCAGCATAACACAAACAATACATCGGCAAGGAGAAAAAAATGAATCAGCCATTAACCGGGAGGAGGAGCCTAAGTAGACGACCGTCGTAAAATGCAGATGTGACGTCGGGAATCCGGGCAAGATGAAGTAAAGTGCAGGCAGCCATCACCCCGCAGCTAATGTCATAAGTACCCAGAATCGTCCTCCTTCTTGTCCGCACCATCCCTGTCCATCTCATCGGTCATATACGAGTCTGTCCTCAGTGGTATCTTGCTTAACCTTTTCCGCAATGACCACGCGCGTCGTCGGTTCGCCGCCGCCGAGAGGACTGCTCTTGGACTTTCTTGGGCCTTTTGTGATAGCCGGGGGTCGTGCCGCTGCCGCTGCCACTGTGCTCGCGTTCGTTCCGGTGCCAGAACCCGAAACCGGGGAAGATGTGTCCGACAGCGCTACAGCAACGGCCCTACAGCAACCGCAGCAACCAAACGACGCTTCCGTTCCAACAAGACACCTTCGAGAGAGTGCGCAAGGGGATGTGGTCCGGGACGTAACAGGGCTCAGGGAACCGACGAGCATACTAGGCGGGACCAGAACTGCTGGCGAGATGCTTCCTCATGTGCGATGTCGTAGACCGAGGGGGCATGCTCGGATCAGACAGAGACACCGGATTCTCTCGGCGTGTGCACGCCTGACTTGGCTCTGGGTCCGTCGCTGGTGGTGGCGATGATCACTTGAGGCGTCTCGACGGCGATGGGTGGCACGGATGGGATATCGGCCATGGATCCTGTGGATATATTGGAATGAGTTCCTTGAACAGATGTAGAAAACAGAGATGGTGATCTGTCGCCACGGGGGCTCGGAGGAGTGCTCCTGGACTGATCGGGGCCACCACCTCAATAATCTGAGGTGTGATGCTGGCAAATATTTTGTGGGTATTAGCGTGCTCGGATGGAATGAAAGAGGATATCATTCCGTTAGATCAACAGTCGTGTCTCCAAAAATAACCTGAAAGATGGGACTATGAACAGGAGATGGATTGAAGGTAAAAAAACAAATGGGGCAAACCGAAATAACCGAAATAATTCCTGATTTCATTTCAAATGTGTATCTTAGACGTCTCCGAGCCAGGAATTCTGGCAGAAATTGTTCTTACACGTTGGAGCAACATCATGGCATTCTTTTCTTCTTCGCTAAGTCCATTTGTGTAGCATTCGCTTTCGAGACATTTAGCAAGACTCTCCAAAATTGCAGGTGAGACCTGTGTCAGTTTCCGTGCAATCTGGTCGAAGTGTGACTGCTTACGAGAAATAAGTATGCAAATGAGCTTGACGACGCTGATTCAATAATATTGAGAACAACAAAAATGAACGAATGATGGTACCTGAAAGCTCTGTCAGCCAATTGCAGACAATAACTCGCTGGAAGTTGAAGTGAGAGAGCAATACACCAAATGGATATAAGGTAGGAAACATTCCGAGCATCAGGTGAGGAATCATGGGTGTATTCGATCCGGATTGCGACAAAATAAGTGGTCGTACATTTACTGCATCGGCATTGCGCAATCTGATTAGAAAGAGTCAGTCTACACAGGTGCCTACAGTTGATGGATCGAGCTCTATACCCGATCTAGTTGTCTATCGAGGCTCTCAGGCTATTAATGAATACAATAGCTGCACGTGACCCATGTGACCCGAGAATAGACGCAAGCTCCTCGAGGAGGTCAAAGCCCCTCGAGGAGAACATCAGTCATCCGTTAGTAATGATTACTTAGCAATACAGTAGCATAGTATAAAAGACCAAGCAACAAAGGGGGCAGAGGCAAGAGTTCTACCACACGCTCTGCCCCCACCTCACTCTTGTCTGATCTCTAAGTCATCCTCGCCATACTTGTCGGAAGATCCCGCGCTACCATTTCCACGCTCCTCCGACATCAGATACCATTATTGAATGCCTTCGAGAGTATTGTTTGGGATCTCAATGGAAAGAAGAAAAAGTGTGTGCTGTATGTGCACAGTGTCGGTCACAAATCACTCAAATGGACGTGTTTTTAGAAAGTTCTGAGTTGTCTCTAGAAGTCCTTCACTTTGACGACACTAAATATATCATGGGTGGGAGTGACACATTTACATTTGAGTGTCCCCGTCTTAACAGTTTGATGCTGGATTCTAAAGGAGTAGTAGATGATTCAATGCAATCAGGTATCATCCAGGTTTGCTCATCGTGTCGTTCAGCTCTCATAAAAAAAAAAATGCCGCGGCATGCCCTCGCTAATAATTGTATTGAGGACAGCTTCCTGAGGAATTTTCAGATCCGAGTCTCACTTGGGTGGAAGAAAAAATATGTGCTATATATTCTACCACTGCTCACATTACTCGTCTCTTTAATTCTGCTGATCCTTCACAGCCTAGATTGTTACATGGCAATACATGCCCTCATGATATGAACGTGATTTTCACTGCCAAGGTTTTACCTCGCATGCCCGCTGATATCAACGGTATCCTTACGGTCATTTTTATTGGACCAAACAAGATCGATCCTAAATTTTTCGGTCCAATGTTTAGAGTACGGAAGGCCAAGGTATGAGCATTTTTGATTTGGCTTCGTGATCATAACCAGTTGTATGCACACATTGTACTCGATCCTAACATTGTACAAATGTACCCAGAAGATGATGTACTTCAAGTTCCAGGGATCGACGAGCGAATCTATGGAGCTGTAAGTGCCAAAATAATAGCGCGAAATAATGAGGCTCCGACGTTACATCAGCGCGATTTAGCGGCTCATCTGCGCGATTGAGAGTTCATGATGCTGCGCGATTGAGAGTTCGTCTGCGCGATTTAGAATAAAACACAAATTTTTGTACTAAAAACTTGAATGTAGATCTATGTACAACTAAAGAGTACAAAGCTGTCTGAAAAATGCTCGGGTCTCCTCTTGTTGCAGGTACCTGTCA